>JAVJIF010019392.1:0-105925 GCA_038442645.1 Agave tequilana | reverse complement strand
ATGCTATATATATATGAATGGCTATATACATGAATGAATTGGATGAGAAAGAAAACATCAGAAAAATAATAACTCAAAAACAAATAAACTCAATAAACTAACTTTTTTCTCCCCCTTTTTGTCATGCATCGAAAAGGGTAAAAAATAAACATTGTTAAATTTTTTTTTCATGAATCCATAACACAAACATTCAATTCACCACAAATGAAAGAAAATCTATTATAGTCTAGTGGTTTTGTAAAAATATCGGCAAGTTGAAAATCGGTAGAACATAATCAATGTCAATATTACCTTTCTCATAATGATCTCTAAGAAAGTGATATCGAATGTTAATGTGCTTAGTCTTATTATGTTGATTTGCATTTTTAGTCATATGAATAGTACTAGTATTATCAGAAAATATTTTAATATGGTCATAATGCAAATCATAGTCAAGGAGAGTATGTTTCATCCAAAGGATTGTGCACAACAAGCCCCGCTGCAACATACTCCGCCTCGGCAGTTGAGAATGAAAAACACCTAGAGGGGGGGGGGTGAATAGGTGTAATTGCTAATCTAACAATCTTTTTAAAATAAGTATGAATGAATGATGCAACGATCTCTCAAAATAAGACTAAGAGCCGAATACCCGGTGAAGGTTCTGAACTCCTTCCTCCTGATTCCTCTGGATATGAGTTAGAGGTGCGCAATGTAATCTTGTTGTATGAGATATGATCGACAAATTATCAAGGAATGAATAATATGCAATGTTGAAGTGCACACAAGATATAACACAAGTAATAGAGACAATATCACAAACTAGAAACACTGAGTAATAGAGAACAATTGAAAAATAAAGCGAAATAGAGAGTAAGAGCAAGAAGGTAATCGCAAACACAAGTATTTGTTTCGAGGTTCGAGCCACCGCTCTACTCCCCGCCTTTACCGCCGTGAAGGGTTTCCACTATCCACCGAGGACTTTACAAGATCTACCGAAGACCGGAGTACCGAACTCCACCACTTACAAACCTCTACCAAAGAGGTATCTCCACAAGAACAAGAAAAGAGAACAAGTAACCAAGTGATCACAACAAAGATCACAAACTCTTTTACAACACTTCTCTTTTTACAACTTCCTTATAGAATGAGGATGGAATTTTGGTTCTTAGAAGTGTAGTGAGAAAAACTCAGTTGTAAATAGGTCTTGTTTGAAAACACAACTGAAAAACAAAGCCAAGAATGAACTAGAAAGAATTGAGAACTTTTAAACTTTTCTTTTCTTTTGAAAACTTGAAAACTAGGAGTATTTTCTTGGTGTCTTTGCAAGAGACCTATTGATTAGTACACAAATGTGCATATTTACCATATCATTCCCATGCATATTGCAAATAAATATATGATTTTTACTCATCTTCTCTATATTTTTACAGGTCCATAACTGAAATGAGAGAAAGCCCAATAATCACTTTAATTAGCAATAATAAAGAGATTAATTCCAAGCCCAAGATAAAGCCCAAATTTGAAATCAGAATCCAGAGAGATCCGCGCGCCAACTCAAGGTTCTAGAAGACCACGTGGCTAACAAACTTGTAACAACTTCGTACCAGAAAGTTGTTAGCCAACGGCCACAAAAACTGCGCGCCTTGCCGCCAATCTGCGGCAAGATCTGGGTCTGTTGGATCTCGGATTTTGCGCCAACGGCCTAGGCTCTCGAAGCTTCTCTCTGATCCTATAAATACTGCACCTGGACCTGCGAGAAAGAACTGAACAGCAAGAGAAGGAGATTAGAGATTAGTTGCATGTATTTTCTTAGGTTTTTCTTTAGGTTTTAGTTCTCCTTCCTCTTCTTCCCTAGATCTTTGCAAGAGAGAGATTGTAAGAGAGAGAGAGAGCTTGTGTAAGCAAGGGTGACACTTGTGGAGCAAGGATTGATCCATTCTCTTCAACTCTACTTGAGCAAATTCTAGTATTACTTGCTTTCTTTACTTTGATGCTTTTATTTCCTTGCAACTTTACTTCATGCTTTGCTTTCATTTACTTGTAATGGCTATTGGCTAGTTTCTTCTACATGGCTAGCTAACACTAATCTTGCTTAACTTCTAACTCATGGGTGATTGCTTAAGTTCATCTTGCAAGTTGTATGGTCTTCTCTTCTCCGATGGGTAAAACCCCCCGTCATCCAAGTGAGAAAGTAATTAGGTCAACACGCAAGACAAATCTATGCCGATGAATCAACATGAGGCAAGCATCACTATCAAGGAGGTTAGTAAGTTAGCAAGTTAGTTAGCTAGTCATGATTTTCTTCATCTTCATTCTTGATTTCTTTTCCTTTTCCATCATACACGAAGCCACCACTTCTTTCATATTCTTTTCCATGATTGTTTTATTCTTTTAAGAACAAAGAAGACACTTCGTTTACTTTCTTCACTACGGACCGTAACGCTTCCATCGCTAGCTCTCCCTGAGAATCGACTCGGTATAGCTCTATGCTATAACGGAGATTGGAAAGGGTACATTGAACATATTGAATACATTTGTGGAGTAATTGAACACTTGAGGTTGTTTCTAAACCTTACTTCTCTTTTCATTGAATATACATTGTGTGCTAACAATACTTTCTTCTTCCACATTACATACACCTTTCCCGTCTAAACAAAATGGCGCCATTGCCGGGGGAGAGCAACGGATTTTCTTTAAAGTGAAGAACTAAACGAATCTTCTTCTCTGTTGCAGGTTACAGGTGAAGAAAACAGAAAAATTTGCATTGCAGAATACATATAAGTGGCTCTGGGCCTCTGCTCTCGAAAGCAGAGACCAGAAGCCCTCTGACTTGCCGCGTTCCCACGGCAAAAGCCGCAGTTCTGCGGCAAGAAGGAGAGCACTACTGACCTAATTTCTGCAGGGGCTCTGATTCTGCAAAATACATCTGCTGCTATACTTGAATTCCTGTATTTTCACCTATTACCTGCTAATTTAATCAACAGTAAAAAATTGGTTGAAAGTTAAAAAAATTGTTTAGACATTTGCATTTCTAGGCACGTGTCTTTCAATTTCTTTACTTTTACTGTTGAAGAGTGCTGGAGGCAAGGTACGTTTTGCAATGCATGTAGACTAGGAATCATCTCTTGCTTGATTTTCATGCTTGAGTGAATTCTAGTTATATATTTTTGTACACTTGCACAATTCATTTTTAAGGGCATAACCCATAAATAAGATAAGGTGGGGGATTTCATTACCCTTTCCTTAGCCCGAAAACCACCATCCAAGCACTCACTACCCAAACCTAATTTAATAAAAAGTAGACGTTGGCCCTAGGGACATCTCGGACTCATCTAGGAGATTATCCTAAGGGGGAAAAGTGTTGAAAATAGACTCTTGCAAAATCAGTGTCTAGGAAAGGGATTGAGGGCCGAAAGCCCGAAGGTTGCTGGTTACTTAATTAAGGAACGTCTCTGACGGAAACCTCCCACCAACCTTGCCCTTCCCTGGCTGATTAACTT
Organism: Agave tequilana; assembly: GCA_038442645.1. NCBI lineage: Eukaryota > Viridiplantae > Streptophyta > Magnoliopsida > Asparagales > Asparagaceae > Agave > Agave tequilana. Next base: position 102,446 of record JAVJIF010019392.1, on the reverse strand, counting down.
GTGGTCTACGTCTATACTAAACCTCCCGTGGACGATCTAATCAGTTAGGAGTCGTCTAGGTCTAGGTCAACCATTCTTTTGGCTTGGTTTGATTTTTTTTCTTTTCTTTTGTTTGTTGTTTGATTTTTTTCTTTTTGTTTGTGATTGTTTGTGATATGGAATTCAAAAATAATAATTCTTTCAATCCGAACATGAATCCATATTTCACACCAACTCCATTTGGATCGGATAATTCCACCCGGCGTTTTCTAATATGCACCAACCAAATACACCGGGTTGGCCTTATCCTAATCAATATGACCCATACCCCCATCTAATAATTAATTTCCATAATAATTTCAACTCTTCACCGAGTCATTGGGGATTCACGTACCCCGAGTCAAATTCTCAAATTCCTTGTCCACCATATTCACCTTATACACAACATTCATTTTCCGATTTCGCTTCTTATACTCCTTTTTCTGAACCATCATTGAAGAAAAATCTGAGTTACTAAGGAGTTTAGAAGCCAATCTTCAGAGGGCTGAGCAACAACGTCAAGAAACCTTTGCCCCTCCAATTCCACAGTATTTTCAAGAGTCTTACTCACTTCCACCTTTTCCTAATGAACAAACCATTTGCCTTGGAAACGAGTAAAGATCTCTTGTGTGAGTCCATTCTTCCATCACCACACATTTTTGACTCACAATTTCATCACCAATTCCAAAACAACACTTCATCTTTTCCACAAAATGATGAACCAATGAATTGTCAAAAGATGCTTGAATTCTTGACTCAGACTCAAAATACTCGTAATCGTGACGTAGAGTTGATGATCCAAACTCTTCATTCTCATCCTATTTCTAATGTCACTAACCATTCTGTCCGAGCCAAAGAGTCATGTAGTTTTGGAAATCAAGATTCAATTTCAGCACACTCACCTGAACTTGTCCAAACTTCAGATCCATTGACATTTTGGCAAGTTTCCTTTTACTGAAATTGAACTTGAACATGAACATGATCCTGAACTTCCACTTGATGATTCAATTCTACTTCCTGATTCAATTATGACCTCAGTGTCTTCACATAAATTCACTTCATTTCCCGAGTCATTATTGAATCCAGTACCCATCCATTGTGAAATTGAATCACCAATCTTCCTTGATGATCATGTTGAACTTGACCAATTCATTGCTTTTGAAAATCCCATTGATAAATTGGCAAGTTTCATTTTTGTGGAATTAAACTACATGAGGAATGTGATCTTGAACTCCAACTTAGTGATTCAATTCTTTTTCCTGATTCAATAATGACTCCGGTATCTTTACCTAACATCAATCTTTTCCCGGAGTCAACTTTGGATCCTGTCCAATTCATAACAAAATTGAATCACCCATTCTTGAGGATCATCTTGAACTTGACCAATTATATACTTCTGAAAATCCCATTGGCAAATTGGCAAGTTCTTCATTTTTTGATATTGAACTCAATGTGGAATGTGACTTTGACCCTCAAGTTTGTGATTTAGTTCAAATACTGAATCATTATTAACTCCTATTTTGTTACCCAATTTGAGTAACATTTTAGAGTCAGTTTTGATTCCCAACCCTCCTGAACTTGAATCACTAATCTTAGATAGTCACATTCCATCTGGGGGAAATGATTGTGGATTGAGCTTCATTTTCTTGACTTGGACCCAATTCATGAACTCACTTCGACTCCTGAACCTTTACTTGATTTCAGTCACCTTCCTGAGTCAGTGTTAGTTTCTGTCCATCCCGAGTCCAAGTCGACCATTCTATCATTTCATAATCCATTCTGGGACAAGGATCTTGATAAATTTGACTCTGAAATTATTTTAGAAATTTGGAAATTAGATGGGGTCATGTACTTAATAAAAATCTTTCAAGGATTTATCTTTTTAGTGGGTCATATTCATGATATTTTTGGTGGGTTCCTAAAAACCCAAAGAAAAGTTGATTGGGCCATGTTTCGTGGACCAATCAGACCACCACCGGAACCACCACCTTAAGGTAATTTTTTTCCTTCCCTCTTCATTTTTTTTCATGCATACATATATCATGATGCATTGAGGACAATGCATGAAATAAGTGTGGGGAGGGTTTACTAACATAGAGTTTTTAGATTTTCTTTCTTTTACACTTTTTTTTAGAATAAAAAAAAACTTTTGAATAAGAGACAAAGTTTTGATCTATTTTTAAGAAATTAAGATGTATCTTAGGAATTAAGAAAGCCTTAATTATGACATCTTAAACCTAGTTGAAATAATAGATCTTGCTTGAAATTATAGGCTAAGTAAGAAAAATTGGTGAGATATTTTTATCTTGAATTTTTTGCCTTAGATAATATGCACTTTACACTTACACATTTCTTGGGATGGAGACAAAGACCAAAAATGCCATATAAATAAAAAAAAAGAAAAAAGAAAAAAAAATATATAAATAAAACATCACCTATTAAGCTGGAGAATTGTGCCTCAAGAAGCATGATTATTCACGCCTAACCGTGGTAAAGGAAATAAATAATTCCCTTTAGTTTTGTGGCCTTTTTTACTCGAGACCTTAAACCCGAGGGATGTTTTCTCATCTGGTGCCCTAAGACCGTCTGGTTTGGGAGTCGTCGGTTAAAGGCTCGCTACAAGGGTAAACTAGAAAGCCTAAACTAAGGGAAGAAAAAAAAAAGCAGAAATATATAATATAATATATAATATTATATTATATATATAATATATATATATATATATATATATATATAAATAAATAAATGGCTTGATGGTTGGAGTTGAAATCCCAGAAATTTCACTGAACACGGTGTGCATATTATCTAGGTTTTATGAAAGATAAAGTATTCAATCCAATTTTGAACTCTTACCTTAATTGAAGATAAGATCTTGCATGGAGACTAAGTTTAAGGAAGAATGATTATAGGTGGACTTATGACCTTAGATCACTTATATTTTTGCAAAAATAGTTCGAAAACATGTCTCTCTTTCAAAATGCATTTTCAAAACACTAACATTTGTCTTCTTTCTTTATGGATTTTGTGGGTGTAATCCGCTGAAAATCCTCAGGAGACAACACTCCTCCTCTAGGGTAACCTAGAGGTTTAACGGCTTGTTGCACACGCTCAGTGCAATCGCGTCACCTGCGAAAGTGGTGTAATAAAATTGGTAGTATAGATTTTCTTTTCTTTGTTTTGCTCGGGACGAGCAAAGAATAAGTGTGGGGGTGTGATTAGTACACAAATGTGCATATTTTACCATATTATTCCCATGCATATTGCAAATAAATATATGATTTTTACTCATCTTCTCTATGTTTTTACAGGTCCATAACTGAAATGAGAGAAAGCCCAATAATCACTTTAATTAGCAATAATTAAAGAGATTAATTCCAAGCCAAGATAAAGCCCAAATTTGAAATCAGAATCCAGAGAGATCCGCGCGCCAACTCAAGGTTCTAGAAGACCACGTGGCTAACAAACTTGTAACAACTTCGTACCAGAAAGTTGTTAGCCAACGGTCACAAAACTGCCGCGCCTTGCCGCCAATCTGCGGCAGATCTGGGTCGGTTGGATCTCGGATTTTGCGCCAACGGCCTAGGCTCTCGAAGCTTCTCTCTGATCCTATAAATACTGCACCTGGACCTGCGAGAAAGAACTGAACAGCAAGAGAAGGAGATTAGAGATTAGTTGCATGTATTTTCTTAGGTTTTTCTTTAGGTTTTAGTTCTCCTTCCTCTTCTTCCCTAGATCTTTGTAAGAGAGAGATTGTAAGAGAGAGAGAGCTTGTGTAAGCAAGGGTGACACTTGTGGAGCAAGGATTGATCCATTCTCTTCAACTCTACTTGAGCAAATTCTAGTATTACTTGCTTTCTTTACTTTGATGCTTTTATTTCCTTGCAACTTTACTTCATGCTTTGCTTTCATTTACTTGTAATGGCTATTGGCTAGTTTCTTCTACATGGCTAGCTAACACTAATCTTGCTTAACTTCTAACTCATAGGTGATTGCTTAAGTTCATCTTGCAAGTTGTATGGTCTTCTCTTCTCCGATGGGTAAAACCCCCTGTCATCCAAGTGAGAAAGTAATTAGGTCAACACGCAAGACAAATCTATGCTGATGAATCAACATGAGGCAAGCATCACTATCAAGGAGGTTAGTAAGTTAGCAAGTTAGTTAGCTAGTCATGATTTTCTTCATCTTCATTCTTGATTTCTTTTCCTTTTCCATCATACACGAAGCCACACTTCTTTCATATTCTTTTCCATGATTGTTTTATTCTTTTAAGAACAAAGAAGACACTTCGTTTACTTTCTTCACTACGGACCGTAACGCTTCCATCGCTAGCTCTCCTGAGAATCGACTCGGTATAGCTCTATGCTATAACGGAGATTGGAAAGGGTACATTGAACATATTGAATACATTTGTGAGTAATTGAACACTTGAGGTTGTTCTAAACCTTACTTCTCTTTTCATTGAATATACATTGTGTGCTAACAATACTTTCTTCCTCCACATTTACATACACCTTTCCCGTCTAAACACCTATCTCCTCTATTTATAGGGAGAAGAAGGGATTAAAACACATTTAAATTAAGCTTATTTGATCCCAAAATAATCCCAAAAACTCAGAGAAGTTCTGTCACAAAACAGGGTAAAAAATAGATTTCAGAATTTCACCAAAGAGGAAAGTGTTGGCCCAAAGGCTTTCCACTCTAGTTTGATGATGATCAACTCATGTAGTTATGTTACTAATAATCTTGTGATTTTAAGTTTCAGATTATGTAGCAAGATATTAGTTGATGATTAGCTTCAACAAGGAGTTTAGAAGCTTATCATGGTGATTCCAGGGCTCAAGCATCAAGATCACACTTTGCCTAGCTCATGGATAGAGTTTTGGATCAAGTCAACTTGTAGATGAAGATCGTCAAGAAGACTTAGGTATCCATAGTTTAGTTTAGTGTGTTTAGATCCATATTGTAAAGTTTAGTATAGTTGATATGCTCAAGTGCACAATACACACACGTTTTGGCTTTATATATGTGTTTTCATAAATTGATTGATCAAAACAAGTTTAAATAGTTTTTATGTATATTAGATATGATCTAGATATACATACATGCTTTAACTTCCTAGACAAACTTATTTTGACTTTCCTATTCATGTATTGAAAAATCCAAGTTTGTTAAAATACATGTTTTGTTTTTTGGTAAAAATGTTAAGACACAAAAATGGTTTCATATGCTTGATATTTGAGTAGAAATGTTTATCACTTGTTTATATATCAATGCAATATGATAAAAACAATTTTTGGAGATTTTTACAAGTTATTAAAAGAATTTTTCAACATATGTTTAACCAAATTTTTGACCAAGACCTGTCTGTCAGGCCAGGTCGGTCGACCGAACCATGGGCCGGTCGACCCATACGGTCGACCGACGTGCACAGAGCCGTGCACGTCTGACACGCAGTGGGACGGAGACTGGACGGTCGACCGTAACTGAGAGCAGTGCTCTCTGTTTATTTGGGTCGACCGTGCGGTCGGCCGGTTTGCTCCAACGGTCGAATTTTTGACCGTTGGCGGTCGACCGGGCGGTCGACCGATGGTCTGTCAGACTGACAGATCAGCCTAACGGCTAGTTTTGTATTGGGGCTATAAATACCCCATTGCTTTGAGTTTTTCTCTAAGATTTTTAGAGCCAAAATTTCCAGACTTTATCTACGTTTTAAAAGAGTTTTAAAAAGAGTTTTGTACCAAAAAGATTTATCTTTGTATTGTTTTGAGTTTTGGAAAATCAAAGAAAAATAGAAAATTGGGGGAGTTGTTTTGTTCTTCACTTATATCTTTTATCAAGAGTTTTTTCCAAGATTTTTCTTTGAGTTCTTGTTTTCCAAACACCTAGTTTTCCACACTTGAGCTATATCTTCTATCCTAATCTATTAGGATTTTTGTTTTGTGGAAAAGAGAGTTTGTGGTCTTTGTAACCACTTGTTGTAAACACCCTTGTCTTTGCTGTATCCCTCTTTGGTAGAGGTTGATCGGGTGATTGGTTTGCTCCCTCTTTGGTAGAGGTGGAGATTGGAGTTTGGTGTGGCTACGGGCCTTATCCCTCTTCGGTAGAGGTGGATTGTGGTTGTATTGCCTCATTGGAGGTTGTAAGGTTGAGAGAGGAGTTTGGTACTCCTATAGTGGATTGGAAATCCTTCATGTGGTGAAGGCGGGGATGTAGAGCAAGGGGCTCGAACCTCGTAACATATCTTGTTGTTTGCGTTTGATCCACTTGTCTCTTTAACTCTCTCACTTTCTTTATTTTAGCAAAGCATCTTCAATCAGTACATTGCATATCATATCTTGATTGCTTGCATTTGTACCTTGCATATTTCATATTGCTATATCTCTTGTATGCTTGGTTGTTTGTGTGTGCCTCACTTATACTTAACCAACAAGAGCTTCACATAGCACCTCAACCCATTCAAGGGGAATCAAGAGGAGTTAGTCCAGAGCCCTTCACGGGGAATTCGGCTACACTTGTTGTGTTATATTAAGTGTGATTGCAATATTTATTTTTTAGCTTCCGCATTTAGAGCATTTAGTTTCTATATTAGCATTTACACCTATTCACCCCCTCTAAGTGTTTTTTCAATTGGTATCAGAGCCTACGCTCCTGATATTTAGGTTTAACCACCTAGGAGTGAGATCTTGGTTTGCTAATCTTCTTTTGCATTTGCACACATTTAGTTTGCACTCATGGATAGCCCTCCTATGTTTGACTTTTTTAGACATGATGCTTGGATGGCCGAGATGAGTAGTCACTTGAAAAACCTAGGACATCTAGTTTATCAAGCCACTACCAAAGAATCCCTCCCAAATAGTAGCAAGCATAAAAAGGCTAATGCATTAGCACTTAGGACACTTAGAGCATCTCTTAATGAAGATCTTTTACATGTTTTTGCTCATTATGATTCGGCTTTTGCAGTTTGGAGCATATTGACTTCTCTCGAGCTTCCAAGGATTATCAACAAGATAAGAAAATCTAGGAGAGACATGTCCGAAGAGCATTGCCTCATGGTCCAAGGGAAAAAATCCCTTGAGGTACAATCGGAATCTCAACTAGATGATTGCTCTAGTTCATATTACTATGGTTGCTTAGAAGTTCAAAATTTAAATGTAGAACTTGCCTCTAAGCTTGAAAATTTTGTTGAAAAACATGACTCTTTGAAAAAGAAACATTTTGATTTAAAAGAAGAAATGAAGGATTTATGCTCAACCTTTGAATTGGTTTTGCAAGAGAAAGAAGAGATTACTAGTGAATGTGACTCACTTAAATCTCAACTTGAACTTGCCCTTAAAGAGATTGAAGTTTTGAAAAGCAAAAATAACTGTGATGATGTTGTGAAAAACAATGAGGTATTATCTTCAAAATTGGATTTTGTTTTAAAAGATAACCTTATTTTGAAAAATGAAATTGATTTCATCACAAAAGAATTGGATTTAGTTTTAAAGAAAAATGAATCTTTAAAAATTGATATAGATTCTCATGTTTGCCATGCTAGTGTAGCTTCACCTAGCACATCTATTGTTTGCTCCACTTTATCTTCAAGTATTGAAAATGATGATAAATGTGTTGAAGAAAAGTGTTGATTGTTTAGGCTTCACTTTGAGCTAATGTGCTTTGGATCATACACGCTTGAAAACCTTGGTTCGTAAGAAATAAGTTCCATCTTTGCATGCACACCCATCATGGCATACACATGCTTCCCAACACCACCATCACACATTGTATGCTCATGTGTACACTTGTACACATTGTGGTCGAAAAGGCCACCTTGCTAAATTTTGCTTTGATAGATTACATACTCCTAATTTAGCAAATAAATTTGTTTGGGTTAGAGAAGGTACTGACCCCCATGGACCCAAGAAGATATGGGTACCAAAGACCATCCCTCTTGTTTATGATATAGGTGTGGGCTCTCACATGACGTGAGAGTTGCCGTACTTGGAGTGGATGCGTTTCGAGCTTCATGAAAATCATTTGGATGCATCACTTTCAAGGGAAGTTTGGTGGAGAGAACCACCATTGTTTTGGAGACAAGGAGAGTTGCCCTCTTGGTTTTGGTAACGATTCCTAACTCCTTACTATTTGTTTACATGCATTTCATATTCATTATTTATAGCATGTTATGTTTTATGGTTCATTATGCCTATGCCATGTTAATTAGATTAGTGTACTTCATGTTAGTTGTTTGAGACACCCATGTTTAATATGGACTTATACTTTTGTGTTCTCACCTTGTTTTTGAACTAATATGTATGACCTAGATCTAATGCACATGCATATACATAGTGATCATATGAAGCTTATGATTTGAATTTCATATTTCTTTTGATGTTTATAAATTATTGTGAAAATACAATGACTATTAAATCCTTGACATACATGAATAGCAATTTGAGACACTCATATTTAAAATGGATTATTGTTTTGTGTTCTCGTATTTATTTAGCTATCATGTTTATCATAGGTTTAATAACATGTGAATTTTCTTAATAATCATGTTTATGTTTATCATGATGATCTTTATCATGTTTGATGCTTCATGTCTTGAATATTTGTTTAGATGTTAGTTTTCATTAAGACTAGGATTGATACTTGTACATATAGTGAGTCACAAATAGATCTATATATGTTTGAGCTTGAATGCTTATTTTACCCATTAGATGTGCTAATATAGTCTAGTTTTGATGATTCATGCATTTTAAACTTGTATTCCTATTTTTGGATTTGAATTATGTTTATGTGTTTTCATTTCATGTATATGTGCATTTTGCCAAACTTTAAGATATACATGTATACCCTTTGAGTCATTTGCCCTTCATGCAAATCTATATATATATATATGGACTCAATTGTGTTTAGGGATATGTATGTATACTTATTGTGTTGACAATTCATACATATACCTTGAAATGAAATTAGCTAATGAAATTTTTTTTTTCATGTTTGATGTTTAACTTCATGTATATGTCCATCTTATTCAAACTACTGATTATACATATACATCCTTTTTGAGCCACGTGCCTTCATGCATATATCTTTGTGGACTCGTTGTGTTTGGATATGTATGTATACCTTAGTTTGCATAAGACATACATATACCTTGAAGATTAAATATTTTTATTTTGGTGATTTTATGTTTTCATGTTTAAAGGAATATTGAGCTTAATTGTCATTTTCATAATGCCATGTTCCACATAACACTTGTGCACTCACTTCATTCAAATGTTTTCTCATGAGTATGTTTTCATGAGTACTATATGAGTTTTATGGATTTAGAGTGTCTTAGTACCATGTGATTTACATGTGTTTTATGAAAAATATTTGTTTTTTATTCCTTACTTGAAGGATTTCGTACTAGTTAACAAAATCTTTCATTTTAACTAGTTCGTATTCTTCGTTGTGATATGAGATATACACATGCTATAGTTGTTATTTCAATTGGTATTATTGAACTATTTCAATTGGCATCAATTTGATCATTCTTGTATACTCATATGTTTTATGTATGTATGCTTTCAAATTCTAATGGTATCAATGTCAATTGGTATCTAATTTCCATACATATATATTTGTTTATGCTAAGCTTGAAAATATAATGATTATAATGTTTCAATTGATTTAAGTTTTCAATTGATATCTTAATTCAAGCCTATGCATATTTTTAGTTGGTATTTCATAAAGGGGGAGTAAACTTGCTTTACTTATTTTCAGTTGGTATTCAAACCTACGTATTCCCACTCCCACACCTTATGTTTTCAAAAATGAATTTTTGATTTGAGTTTAAATGAAAAATGCTTTCAATTGGTATCATATGCTATTAAAGTAATATACTTTCCTTGATATCAAGATGTTTAATTGAGTGTTTCTAAATTAGTATCTCAAAATTTTGTTTAAGAAATATTCAAAAGCTTTGATTTACTTTGCCTATATGCAAGGAGAGCTTAACATCTCTTCTACATATAGATTCATGTTGTGTGTATCTTGTATTGAGGAGCTTGATAACTCTTCCTTATGTGATACATGTTTATAGGGGGAGCTTCACATCTCTCCTTATGCATTACATAATATGTGTTATGAGAATTGGGGCTTATCATCCCTTCTTATGTAATGCATATGTGTAGGGAAGTTAACTTAGCGTCTTCCTCTTCATGAATGTATATCGCATATATCATTTATTGATTGTTCACTTTCAATTGGTATCAAAATGCACTTCATTGACATATATGTTTCATTTGGTATCTTAATTGAGTGTACATCTTATGATTTGTTATTCACCCCTTATTTACATCATTTGTGTTTTAGACAAAAAGGGGGAGAACATTGATTTGTTGTTTTTAACCCTTTGTTGTTTCTTTGATTAGAACAAAAAGGGGGAGAAGGATTGGATTTATATGCATGTCTTTGTATGCATTATTTGTTTTTAGTAAGATGAAAGAATAAGAAAAGTTTTATTTGTTCATTTAATTGGTATCTAGAGCACCTTTCACATTTCATTGGTGTCTAGATTATGTTTTGTTGATAGAAGAATTTGTTGATTTTGCTTTTACCCCTTTGTTGATGATTGACAAAAAGGGGGAGAAAGATTTTGAGTTTATATGCATGCTTACATCTTTGCATATATGATATTTTAATTGGTATCTAGATGTTTTGTTTAGAATATATCTCATTTGGTATCTAGAGCCTTTATTGTTTATGCATTATCATTCATGCATATTATTGTTTATTTAATTATTTGTTTATGCATGCGTTAAGGGGGTGCTTCTTTGAAGCTTAACTTTAACCCATGCATATATAACTCCATGAGTTTTGTCATCATCAAAAAGGGGGAGATTGTTGGCCTAAAGGCCTTCCACTCTAGTTTTGATGATGATCAACTCATGTAGTTATGTTTACTAATAATCTTGTGATTTTAAGTTTCAGATTATGTAGCAAGATATTAATTGATGATTAGCTTCAACAAGGAGTTTAGAAGCTTATCATGGTGATTCCAGGGCTCAAGCATCAAGATCACACTTTGCCTAGCTCATGAATGAAATTTTGGATCAAGTCAACTTGAAGATGAAGATTGTCAAGAAGACTTAGGTATCCATAGTTTAGTTTAGTGTGTTTAGATCCATATTGTAAAGTTTAGTATAGTTGATATGCTCAAGTGCACAATACACACACGTTTTGGCTTTTATATGTGTTTTCATAAATTGATTGATCAAAACAAGTTTAAATAGTTTTTATGTATATTAGATATGATCTATATACATACATGCTTTAACTTCCTAGACAAACTTATTTTGACTTTCCTATTCATGTATTGAAAAATCCAAGTTTGTTAAAATACATGTTTTGATTTTTGGTAAAAACGTTAAGACACAAAAATGGTTTCATATGCTTGATATTTGAGTAGAAATGTTTATCACTTGTTTATATATCAATGCAATATGATAAAAACAATTTTTGGAGATTTTTACAAGTTATTAAAAGAATTTTTCAACATATGTTTAACCCAGATTTTTGACCCAGACCTGTCTGTCAGGCCAGGCCGGTCGACCGAACCATGGGCCGGTCGACCCATACGGTCGACCGACGTGCACAGAGCCGTGCACGTCTGACACGCAGTGGGACGGCCGACCGGACGGTCGACCGTAACTAAGAGCAGTGCTCTCTGTTTATTTGGGTCGACCGTGCGGTCGACCGGTTTGCTCCAACGGTCGGATTTTTGACCGTTGGCGGTCGACCGGGCGGTCGACCGATGGTCTGTCAGACTGACAGATCAGCCTAACGGCTAGTTTTGTATTGGGGCTATAAATACCCCATTACTTTGAGTTTTTCTCTAAGATTTTTAGAGCCAAAATTTTCAGACTTTATCTACTGTTTAAAAAGAGTTTTAAAAAGAGTTTTGTGCCAAAAAGATTTATCTTTGTATTGTTTTGGGTTTTGGAAAATCAAAGAAAAATAGAAAATTTGGAGAGTTGTTTTGTTCTTCACTTATATCTTTTATCAAGAGTTTTTCCCAAGATTTTTCTTTGAGTTCTTGTATTTCAAACACCTAGTTTTCCACACTTGAGCTATATCTTCTATCCTAATCTATTAGGATTTTTGTTTTGTGAAAAAGAGAGTTTGTGGTCTTTGTAACCACTTGTTGTAAACACCCTCGTCTTTGTTGTATCCCTCTTTGGTAGAGGTTGATCGGGTGATTGGTTTGCTCCCTCTTTAGTAGAGGTGGAGATTGGAGTTTGGTGGCTACGTGCCTTATCCCTCTTCGGTAGAGGTGGAATGTGGTTGTATTGCCTCATTGGAGGTTGTAAGGTTGAGAGAGGAGTTTGGTACTCCTATAGTGGATTGGAAATCCTTCACGGTGGTGAAGGTGGGGATGTAGAGCAAGGGGCTCGAACCTCGTAACATATCTTGTTGTTTGCGTTTGATCCACTTGTCTCTTTAACTCTCTCACTTTCTTTTATTTTAGCAAAGCATCTTCAATCAGTACATTGCATATCATATCTTGATTGCTTGCATTTGTACCTTGCATATTTCATATTGCTATATCTCTTGTATGCTTGGTTGTTTGTGTGTGCCTCACTTATACTTAACCAACAAGAGCTTCACATAGCACCTCAACCCATTCAAGGGGAATCAAGAGGAGTTAGTCCAGAGCTATTCATGGGGAATTCGGCTACACTTGTTGTGTTGTATTAAGTGTGATTGCAGTATTTGTTTTTTAGCTTCCGCATTTAGAGCATTTAGTTTCTAGATTAGCATTTACACCTATTCACCCCCTCTAGGTGTTTTTTCAGAAAGAGCCGTTGGCAGCTGACAGGGTTGGCGGTCGACCGGCCCGGTCGACCGTCAGCCCTACTGGCATATAGCCGTTGGGCTCGGGTCGACCGGTCGGTCGACCGTTCTCAAAAAGGAAACACAGTTTTAACTGTCGGTCGACCGACCAAAAACAGAGAGCAGCCTGTTTCAGAGCGGTCGACCGGTCGGTCGACTGACAAAAAATAGAGAGCAGGCTGTTTTAGGTCAGCCGACCGGTCGGTCGACCGACAGACGTGCACAAGCGTGCACGTCCTGGACACAGGATCTGGTCGACCGGGTCGGTCGGCCGGTCCAGCCTGACACAGAAAATGAAGAAGAAATTTTAGACTTGGAAAATTTTCAAAATAATTTTGTAGGAATATTTGACTAAGTATCATGCTAGAAAGATAGATTTACATGATATAAACAGGATATAGAATTTGTAAAAATTGAATCATGTATAGAGACCAAGGCATGAACTTTAAACAAATCATCAAAACTAGAAATTGTATTTTTGGAAAAGTGTGTGTGGTGTGTTCTAGAGCCAAGCTACCATAACTCAAATTTTAACAAACTAATTCCTACATAGGTTCTAGATGAATACAAAGTCTTCAAGTGGGCTTCATATGTGATCTTGAGAAGCTTGTGTCTTGAACCCAAAATTGAACCACTTTAGCCAAATTAACCTTCCTTTAGGGAAGAACACTCCATGACATATTAGAACCCTGAAACATACTAAAACAACAAATATGATTAGTACAAATAACTACAAATGTTTTGTAATCATCAAAACACACTAAAAACGGGTGATTGTAACCTTGGGCCAACAATCTCCCCTTTTTGATGATGACAAAACATATAAGTTATTTTAAACAAATGGGAGAAGAGCTTGGAAGCTCCCCCTCAAATTATGCTATGTATAAAAGAATGACTATGTATATAAAAGAGTGGCTATATACATAAAGCATATAAAAACACAATAGTTTGTAACACAAAAACTAAAACTAAAAAGCAAGAGTAGCAAACAAAAACCAAATCTTTTTCTCCATAAAAATTCAAATAATATCAAACAAACTAACTCTTTCTTTTTCTCCCCTTTTTGTCATACATCAAAAAGGGTTAACAAAATAAAAATGTTTTTCTTCAAGAATCTATAATACACACATTCAACTCACCACAAATAAAAGAAAATCTAGCATAGTCTAGTAGTTTAGTAAAAATATCGGCAAGTTGAAAATCGGTAGAAACATAATCAATATCAATATCGCCTTTCTCATAATGATCTCTAAGAAAGTGATACCTAATGTCAATGTGCTTAGTTTTACTATGTTGATTTGTATTCTTTGTCATATGAATAGTACTAGTATTATCACAAAATATTTTAATATGATTAAAATGCAAATCATAGTCAAGGAGAGTATGTTTCATCCAAAGAACTTGTGCACAACAAGCTCCGGCCGCAACATACTCCGCCTCGGCGGTCGAAAGGGCTACCGAATTTTTCTTTTTGGAAGACCAAGAAACAAGACAATTACCAAGAAATTGACATGTTCTACTTGTACTCTTCCTATCTACCCTACAACCCGCGTAGTCGGCATCCGAAAAACTCGTCATTGAAAATTGGCCGGTTTTCGGATACCACCAACCCATTTCAATAGTGCCTTAAGGTATCTAATTATGCGTTTAACCGCAACTATATGAGACTCTTTAGGACATGATTGAAAACGAGCACAAAGACAAACCGAAAACAAATATCCGGCCTACTAGCCGTTAAATACAATAAGCTACCTATCATGCTATGATAAAGTTTAATGTCTACACTTTTACCTTGTTCATCCTTGTCAAGCTTTGTAGTTGTTGCCATGGGAGTTTTGCTCACTTTAGCTCCTTTAAGCCCAAACCTCTTGATTAGTTTCTTTGTGTACTTGGCTGATTGATGAAGATCCCATCCTTCTTTTGCTTGATTTGGAGACCAAGGAAATAGTTGAGCTCACCCATCATAGACATTTCGAATTCATCCTTCATGCATGATTCAAAAACTTGGCAAAGAGATTCATTAGTAGACCAATGTGATATCATCCACATAAATTTGCACAATAAGAATATCATTTTCAACATGTTTTGTAAACAAGGTAGTGTCTATTTTGCCTTTCTTAAAACCATTTGAAATTAGAAATGAAGAAAGCCTTTCATACCAAGCCCTAGGGGCTTGTTTCAAACCATAAAGAGCTTTGTCAAGTTTAAAACAAAATCCGGATGTGTAGGATCAACAAACCAGGGGGTTGTTCAACATACACCTCCTCTTCAATAAATCCATTTAAGAAAGCACTTTTAACATCCATTTGAAACAACTTAAAATCTTTATATGATGCAAATGCAAGTGTCATCCGTATGGCTTCAAGCCGTGCTACGGGTGCAAAGGTTTCTTCAAAATCGATTCCTTTGATTTGAGTGTAACCTTGGGCAACTAACCTAGCTTTATTCCTAACAACATTACCAACTCATCCAACTTGTTCTTAAAGATCCACTTAGTACCAATTGTTGGTCTATCGTGGGGCCTAGGAACAAGGTGCCAAACTTGGTTGCGCTCAAATTGATTGAGTTCCTCTTGCATGGCTAGCAACCAACATGAGTCTGCCTCGGCTTCGAGACGTTCTTGGGTTCAAAATGAGAAAAACAGCATAGTGTCTACAAAAATCATGAAGTTTAGAGCGAGTGGTTACCCCTTTAGATACTTCACCTATCACGAGATCCTTGGGATGATGTGGATTGTATCTCCAATCCTTTGGAAGTTGTTGAGTAGGCTCCACTTCAATTGTTTGAGTTTCATTTCCTTGAGCCCCTTCTTCTTTAGCTTCACTTCCTTCATCATCCTTTGGCTTGCCTCCAATAGTAAGTGAGTCCTCCAAAGTGACTTTCTCCAAATCTTCATCCAAAGAATCTATTTCTACAACATTCTTAACAAACAAATTAGATTCTTCAAACTTAACATGTATAGATTCCTCAATGGTCAAAGATGATTTATTGAAGATTCTATAAGCCTTACTAGTATTAGAATAACCAACAAAAATAGCCTCATAAGATCTAGCATCAAATTTACCTAAATTATCTTTTGTATTTAAAACAAAACATTTGCATCCAAAAACCTTAAAGTATGAAACATTCGGCTTTCTAGAAAAATAAATCTCAAAAGAAGTTTTTGAAGTATTTTTGCATAAGAAAACACGATTTGATATATAACATGATGTATTAACGGCCTCGGCCCACAAATAATGTGGGAGACCATATTCACTAAGTATTGTCCTAGCCATCTCTTGTAAAGTTCGATTTTTCTATTCAACTACTCCATTTGTTTGTGGAGTTCTAGGACAAGATAGTTCATGCTTAATTCCATGTTCTTCACAAAAAGTGATAAATGGTAGGTTAATGAATTCACCTCCTTTATCACTTCTTATTCTTAAAATTGAAGTATCTTTTTCCTTTTCAACTCTTTTCTTAAAGGCTTGAAAATGTGAAAAGGCTTGATTTTGTGTTCCAAAAAGAAAACCCAAGTAAAACGTGAAAAGTCATCAACCAAAACAAATGCAAAACGATTCCCACTTAGACTTTTGGTTTGAGTAGGACCAAATAAATCCATATGAATCAACTCCAAAGGACGTGATGTCATGATATCCTTGATTGACTTGAAAGAGGACTTGGTTTGTTTCCAAGTTGGCACGCGTCGCAAACGCGGTCCTTTTCAAAGTTCAAGTAAGGAATACCCTTCACCATTTCCTTTGTGTTTAACCTAGATATATGGTCAAAAGAAATGTGGCCTAATCTTCTATGCCACAACCAAGAGTCATCATCGAGGGCTTTTAAACAAGTAATATTACAAGACATATTAGACATATCAATCATATAAACATTGTTTTCACGAAAACCGGAAAATATACAAGTATTAGATATTCTATCAATAACTTTACAAACTACATTATCAAAAATAACATCAAAACTTTTATCACAAAGTTGACTAACACTCAAGAGATTATGCTTGAGGCCATCAACTAAAACAACATTTTCTATTAAAGGGGATGTACCAAGTTTAACATTACCAATACCGATGATTTTACCTTGGCATCATCTCCGAAGGTGACGGTGCCACCTTCATGGTATCTTGATAGGGTTGCAAAGTTGTTGATATCCCAAGTCATGTGCCTTGAGCAACCACTATCAAGATGCCACAACCCTCTACATCGTTGGACCTTGGATGGTACCTACATCATTTAACAAAATTATTGATTTTGGTACCCAAATTTTCTTGGGTCCTTGAAAGTTAGCGTTGCGAACCCAAACATTATGACGAGATGCATTTAGCCTATCATAGCAAAACTTAACTAAATGTCCTCTACGGCACAATATGAACATGAAAACACTTTACCATACATGAATGCATGATGTGTGTGTGAAGTGTGAGCATGTTTAGGGGGTTTGGCATGATGTAAAGGTTGTGAGGTATGAACATGAGCATGAGCATGAGTATGAGCATGAGATTGTTTCTTAGGGGCTTGTTTCTTAGGAAATATAGCCTCAAGTCTATTTTTATCAAATTCACATTTTTTCAAAACTACTCCTAAAGAATCAATTTCTCTTTTAGCATGGTAATTTCATTTTTATCAACTTGTGAAAACTTACCTTTGCAAGAAATGTTATAGTTGTCAAAATCTTTTTGGGTGGAAACAAGAGTGGAAAGTAATTCATCTTTTTCTTTGGAAAGAGTAAAAACTTGATGATTAAAAGACTCATTTTCCTTTTTCATTTTAAATACTTTTTCTTAAGAAAATCATAGTTATGTGAGAGTTCTACAAATGCTTCTCCTAATTCATCCATGGAAAGTTCATCATCAAGAGAAGTGGAAGGGGTTACCTTGCTTGTGCTTTCATTAGCCATGAAGCACATGTTTGCGGTGTCAACTTCCTCCTCGGATTCGCTTTCGGAATCCCATGTAGCCTTCAAAGCTTTCTTCTTGTAAGGCTTCTTGGAGGTGTAAGGCTTTACTTTATCCGGAAACTCCGCAACAATGTGGCCCGGTCTTTGCAATTGGCAATTGAAGCAAATAATTTTTTTTTCTTCTTTGCCTCCTTGCCATCTCCTTCTTCCTTGAAACTTAGCCTTGTTGTACATCCTCCGAACGTTCTTAATGAGAAGTGAGAGCTCTTCGTCATCTTCTTTCTTCATTGTCTTCGTCGGAGTATGAGGATTGACTCTTGAAGGCAATTGTTTTCTTCTTGGAGGGAGCCATATCCTCCCTAGCTTTTCTCTCCATCTCATGGGTTTTGAGGTTCCCAATGAGACCTATAAGTTCCATCTCCTCCTTATCATTGAGTTCCTTCAAGGTGGTAGCTTTTACTTCCAAGAAGGAGGAAGAGCCCGGATGATCTTTCTTACTCTTGGTCGTTGTCAATAGCATCACCTAGAGAAGAAAGTCCAATAGTAATTTTGGTAAATCTTGTAACCATATCATCTATGGTTTCATTTTCTTGCATGCAAAAGTTCTCATATTGGGACCGAAGAAGGTCTATTTTAGCCCTCTTCACTTGTGAAGTCCCTCATGTGTTACAAGCAAGTGTGTCCAAATCTCAAATGCGGATTTGCAATGAATAACTCTAGAGATATCATCATCATTAAGGGCTTGAAGTAGTGCATAATGAGCCATAGCATTGGCATCAATTTTCTTAGTCTCAATTTTGGACCAAGTGGATTCATCACGGGGGGTGCACTAAAAGGTTTGGTCACGGCCTTTGCAACTCGACTTCCTAGAGATTGCAAGAAAACGGTCATCTTAACCTTCCATATGGAAAGTTAAGTCCATCAAACTTTGGGGGTGTCTTAATTCCATCGGCCATTTTTACTAAGTGAGAGTGTATAAAAAATGAATGATATGATTAGCAAATAGAGGATCTCTCTAAGATTGTTAAGCCAAGAGCCTAGAGACCAAGCTCTGATACCAACTGAAAAACACCTAAAGGGGGGGTGAATAGGTGTAATTGCTAGAAAATAATCTTTTTAAAAAATATTATGAATGAATGATGCAACGATCTCTCAAAACAAGACTAAGAGCCGAATACCAGTGAAGGGTCTGAACTCCTTCCTCCTGATTCCTCTGGATATGAGTTAGAGGTACGCAATGCAATCTTGTTGTATGAGATATGATCGACAAATTATCAAGGAATGAATAATATGTATGTTGAAGTGCACACAAGATATAACACAAGTAATAGAGACAATATCACAAACTAGAAACAATGAGTAATAGAGAACAATTGAAAAATAAAGCGAAATAGAGAGCAAGAGTAAGAAGGCAATCGCAAACACAAGTATTTGTTTCGAGGTTCGAGCCATCGCTCTACTCCCCGCCTTCACCGCCGTGAAGGGTTTCCACTATCCACCGAGGACTTTACAAGGTCTACCGAAGACCGAAGTACCAAACTCCACCACTTACAAACCTCTACCAAAGAGGTATCTCCACAAGAACAAGAAAAGAGAACAAGTAACCAAGTGATCACAACAAAGATCACAAACTCTTTTACAACACTTCTCTTTTTACAACTTCCTTATAGAATGAGGATGGAATTTTGGCTCTTAGAAGTGTAGTGAGAAAAACTCAGTTGTAAATAGGTCTTGTTTGAAAACACAACTGAAAAACAAAGTCAAGAATGAACTAGAAAGAATTGAGAACTTTTAAACTTTTCTTTTGAAAACTTGAAAACTAGGAGTATTTCTTGTGTCTTTGCAAGAGACCTATCTCCTTTATTTATAGGGAGAAGAAGGGATTAAAACACATTTAAATTAAGCTTATTTGATCCTAAAATAATCCCAAAAACTCAGAGAAGTACTGCCACAAAACAGGGTAAAAAACAGATTTCAGAATTTCACCAAAGAGGAAAGAGCTGTTGGCAGCTGGCAGGCTTGGCGGTCGACCAGCCCGGTCGACCGTCAGCCCTGCTGGCATATAGCCGTTGGGCTCGGGTCGACCGGTCGGTCGACCGTTCTCAAAAAGGAAACACAATTTTTAACTGTCGGTCGACCGGTCGGCCGACCGACCAAAAATAGAGAGCAGCCTGTTTTAGAGCGGTCGACCGGTCGGTCGGTACTGACAAAAAACAGAGAGCAAGCTGTTTTAGGTCGGCCGACCGGTCGGTCGACCGACAGACGTGCACAAGCGTGCACGTCCTGGACACAGGATCCGGTCGACCGGTTCGGTCAGCCGGTCCAGCCTGACACAGAAAATGAAGAAGAAATTTTATACTTGAAAAATTTTCAAAATAATTTTTGTAGGAATATTTGACTAAGTATCATGCTGGAAAGATAGATTTACATGATATAAATAGAATATAGAATTTGTAAAAATTGAATCATGTATAGAGACCAAGGCATGAACTTTAAACAAATCATCAAAACTAGAAATTGTATTTTTGAAAAAGTGTGTGTGTGTGTGTTCTAGAGCCAATCTACCATAACTCAAACTTTAACAAACTAATTCTTACATAGGTTCTAGATGACTACAAAGTCTTCAAGTGGGCTTCATATGTGATCTTAAGAAGCTTGTGTCTTGAACCCAAAATTGAACGACTTTAGCCAAATCAACCTTCCTTTAGGGAAGAACACTCCATGACATATTAGAACCCTGAAACATACTAAAACAACAAACATGATTAGTACAAATAACTACATATGTTTTGTAATCATCAAAACACACTAAAACGGGTGATTGTAACCTTGGACCAACAGAGAAGGCTACCGAATTTTGTTTCTTGAAAGACCATGAAACAAGATAATTATCGAGAAATTGACATGTTCCATTTGTACTCTTCCTATTCACTCTACAACCCGCATAGTGGCATCCGAAAAACTCGTCATGAAAAATTGTCCGGTCTTCGGATATCACAAACCCATTTCAATTGTGCCCTTAAGGTATCTAATAATGCGTTTTACTGCAATCAAATGGACTTTTTAGGACACGATTGAAATCGAGCACAAAGACATACACAAAACATAATGTCCGGCCTACTAGCCGTTAAATATAACAAACTACCGATCATGCTACGATAGAGTTTAATGTCTACATTTTATACCTTGTTCATCCTTGTCAAGCTTTGTGGTGGTAGGCATGGGAGTTTTTCTTGTCATAGCCCCTTCAAGCTAAAATTTTTTGATAAGTTCCTTCATGTACTTGATTTGATTGATGAAAATCCCATTCTTCCTTTGCTTAATTTGGAGACCAAGGAAGTAGTTAAGCTCGCCCATCATAGACATCTCAAATTCCTCCTTTATGCATGATTCAAAAGCTTTGCAAAGATTTTCATTAGTAGAACCAATATGATATCATCAAATATATTGAACTATAGGTATATCATTTCAACATGTTTGGTAAACAAAGTAGTATCTATTTTTTCTTCAGTAAAATCATTTGAAAAAAGAAATGAAGAAAGTCTTTCATACCACGCCCTAGGGGCTTGTTTTAAACCGTAAAGAGCTTTGTCTAGTTTGAAAACAAATTTCGGATGTGTAGGATTAACAAACCCGGGGGTTTGTTCAACATACACTTCCTTTTTAATATCCATTTAAGAAAGTACTTTTTACATCCATTTGAAAAAGTTTAAAATCTTTATATGAAGCAAATGCAAATGTCTCCGTATGGCTTCAAGCCGTACTACGGGTGCAAAAGTTTTCTCAAAATCGATACCTTCGACTTGAGTGTAACCTTAACCTAACTATATTCCTAACAACATTGCCCGACTCATCCAACTTGTTCCTAAAGATCCATTTAGTAACAATTGTTGGTCTATCATGGGGCCTAGGAACAAGATGCTAAACTTGGTTGCGCTCAAATTGATTGAGCTCCTCTTGTATGGCAAGCAACCAATATGAGTCGCCCTCAGCTTCGAGGATGTTCTTTGGTTCAAAATTAGAAATAAATGCGTAGTGCCCACAAAGATCATGAAGTTTAGAACGAATAGTTACCTCTTTTGATACTTCACCCATAATAAGATCCTTGGGATGATGTGGAGTGAATCTCCAATCTTTTGGAAGTGGTTGTGTTGTCTCCATTTCAACTTCTTGAACTTTATTTTCCTCGTCAACCTTTGGCTTATCTTCAAAAGTAGGTGAGTCTTTCAAAGTAATCTTCTCCATGTCTTCATTAGGAAATCTATTTCTACAACATTCTCAACAAACACATGAAAATCACCTAGAGAGGGGTGAATAGGTGATGGCTATCTAATGGTCACTAAATAACAAATAATGCGGAATTAAAAAACTATTATGACCTAATCAAACTTCTTACACTAAACACCAAGTTTAACACAAGAATGTAGCCGAATTCCCTGTGAAGGGCTCTGGACTAACTCCTCTAGATTCCCCTTGAATGGGTTGAGGTGCCGCGTTGGCTCTCTTGGTTGAAAACTAGTGTTAGCAAACAAACCCAAGCAAGTATATCAATATGAGCACACAAGTATATCAAGCATATAAATATGAACACAATAATTGAATGCAAGATATAAACAATGAGATAGAGAGAGAGAGAGAGAATGAGCAATCGCAAACACAAGGAATTTGTTTCGAGGTTCGAGCACACTTGCTCTACATCCCCGCCTTCGACACACGAAGGATTTCCACTATGCTTGATCCCAATGGATCACTCCTTGGTGCCGCAACACCTACAATCTCTCAGACTCTCAAGTCCGTACACACGCAAGTCCCACAAGCTCGCCGAGGCCGCACCTCAAACCAAGAGTTCACACAAGAACTCTAAACCACCGCGAACACACTTGTCCGCCTCCTCAAAGTACAAGAATGAAATCTTGGTGATCTAAACACTTTGATCACCAATAAAAAACTCTCACAACACAATCCTATGGATAGATAAGGCAATGGATAGCTCAAGTGATTGTGAGAAAACATGGAAAGAATCTATGGTGAAAACTTAAGTAATTCTCTTTTGAACACTCTTGATAAAACTCCCTTTTGATAGGAAATATTTGCTCTCTATTTTGTGGAGAAAAAACTTCTGAAAAGAGTAGGAAAAACTGGCTCTAAAAGTCTCCAAAAATCATAGACAAAAACAATGCCCAAACCCCCAAATTTATAGGCTGTCAAAAATTAGCCGTTGGGGTCTGTCAGACCTGTCGGTCGACCGGCCAACGGTCATATTTCAGACCGTTGTGCCATCGGTCGACCGGTCGGTCGACCGAGGCCAGATACAGAGAGCAGGCCTCTCTGTCCAGTCGACCGCTGGTCGGCCGGGGCATTTCCAGAAAGCAGAGCTCTCTGGACGGTCGACCGATTCGGTCGACCGGTCATCTGTCAGGTCAAGGCGTGCACGTCTGTGCACGTCGGTCGACCATCCGGTCGGCGAATTCAGCTTCGGTCGACCGTCCCGGTCGACTGCTGAAGCCTAAAATAGAAAAAACTAGGATTTAAACTAAGGTATTTAACACAAATAAAATCCCATAAAATTACAAAAAATCTACAAAAATAGTTTTGATGTTATACTTTGATAAACAAACATGCTTGCACAAAATCAAGGCATGTTACAAATGTTTTGAACTTTTTTTGTAACTTGAAAATATTGGTTCAAAATGAAAACGTATTTTCCAAACCTGTTTTTCTGAAACTTGTTTTCCAAAACATCACCAAATATAAAAACAAGATATTTATAACTCATTTTAAGGCATAGTGTGTATGGATATGATCCACTACACAATCAAGATGAAATATCTATGTTTTTGACATTAAGCTCTAAACATGTGATTTTTATATTCTTTAACCAAAACGATATTTTTCCAAAATGAAAAGTCTTTTCCAAAAAAAATCTTTTATGAAAAGACAACTAAATCAAGAGTGTGTGTGTAAATGTACTTGAGCAATCCACCAACTATTCTATCCTTTACATTTTATCTAAAAACAAAATCTTATACCTAGACACAAGTCTTCATCTTCTTGAAGTCTTCACTTGAAGTCTTCTCATATCCTTGACTTGGTCCAAACATGTGCTAGCTCTAAAACTTAACTTTAAATCCTTTGTTAAAGCTTCGCACCTACTAAGATCTTGATAATGAATCTGTCACTAATTAAACACAAGATCATTAGTAAACATAACTACATGAGTTGATTATCATCAAAACTAGAGTGATGGGCCTTTGGGCCAACAATCTCCCCTTTTTGATAATGACAAAACTCATGAAGTTATATATGCATGGATTAAAGTAAAGCTTCAGAGAAGCTCCCCTTTAAACTCATGCATATCAAATAAATAATAGATCTGATCATGAAGCACATAAACATGTATGCAAATGTATGGAGTTAAACATGTTAATCAAGTATATAAACCAAATCAAATTCTTTTACTCCTATTTGCAAAACAAAACATATAAACATATATGCATAAACATAAATTTTTCTTTTGTTTATTTGGTATGCATGAGCAAAAACACAAGTATGCATATATATAAACCTCAAAATCTTTCTCCCCTTTTGTCAATCATCAATAAAGGGGTTAAAGTAAAAAACACAACAACTAAATTTTTCTCCCCTTTTTGTCATAAACAAAGAGATCAATAAGGGGCTAAAACATCCAAAAAAAAACAAAATCTTCTCCCCCTTTTTGTCTAAAACTAAAATAATGTCTATAAGGGGTAAACAACAACTCAATCAAGAAATGGTTATATGCGATATACATTCATGAAGAGGAAGACGCTAAGTTAACTTCCCTATACATATGCATTACATGAAGAAGGGATGATAATTCCCAATTCACATAACACATATTATGTAATGCATAAGAGATGTGAAGCTCCCCCTACACACGTGTATCACATAAAGAAGAGTTGTCAAGCTCCCCAATATAGAATACACCCAACATGAATCTATATGTAGAAGAGATGTTAAGCTCTCCTTGCATATAGGCAATACAAATCAAAACATTTTAATTTTTCTCAAAACAAAATTTGAATTTTTTTTAATAAAACAAATTTTGTAGTGAAAACTAATTTTAAGATACCAAATAACATAATATTTGATACCAATTTTAAAACATGATGCATAAGCTTATTTAAAAGTTTGAATTACCATTTGAATTGAATTAAGCTTAGCATAAACAAACTTTGTGCTTAAAACATGTAAATCAATTTTTGACTCAAGCACAAAACAATCATATATATGTATGAAAAATGAGTATACCAATTGATATTGAAATTGATACATACATACAATTAAAATGATACATACATATACATAGAATATGAGTATATAAAAAAAAAGTCATATTGATACCAATGAAAATATCCAATGATACCAATTGAAAAATTAAGCTTAAGTGTATACATCATATAATCTACCATATGAAGAATTCGAACTAGTTAATATGAAAATGTTTGAAAACTAGTACAGAATCCTTCAAGCAAGGAATAAAACAAAAATGGCAATTAATCTCAATATTCCTTTAAACAAGACGATATGAAAATCATCACAATTTTTTTATTAAAACTAGTTTATATTTCTAGGTATATGTATGTTTTGACAACACAAGAAGTATACATACATATCCCTAAACACAATTGAGTCCATATATATAGATTTGCATGAAAGGCAAATGACTCAAGGGGTGTACATGTATATCTTAAAGTTTGGCAAAATAAACATATACATGAAACGAAAACACATGATCATAAAACAAATCCAAAAATGGGAATACAAGTTTAAAAATGTATGGATCATCAAGACTAGGCTATACTAGCACATCTAATGAGCACAAATAAGCAATCAAAACCAAAACATATATAGATTTATTTGTGTCCCACTATATGTATAAGTATAAATCCTAGTGTTAACAAAAACTAACATTTAAACTAATATTCAAATTATGAAGCATCAAAACTAGACATGATAAATATTGAGAAACACAAAAGAATTTATCCATATGATTGAAGAAAAGTAGGATCATGTGTATAAACTCATAAACTAATTGAAGAATAAATAACTAGTAAAATTTAGTTTTGAAAACTAGTTAAAGATCCTTCAAGAACATCAATCATATGTTTTTCATAAAACATAACTAGATACACAAAAATTTAAGCACTCATGGTCTATAAGGCTCAAAAATGATCATGAAGCTAATTCATGAATACAAAAAAAAATGTGAGTGTTAAAATATCATGTAAATAGCATTTTTATGAAAATAGTCATTGAAGCTCAAATCAAACATGAATATCAAAATTTTTATTAAACAAGAAAAATCATTTTTCATCTTAAACACAAACTTCTAGGTATATATATGATTCATCCAAATCTAACAATATACATACATATCCCAACCATAAAAGAGTCTAATAAATGTTTTGCATGAAGGCAAGAGATTCATGGGTATACATGTATATTTATTAGATTTGAATTCAAAATACATATACATGAAGTAAAACATGAAAATTGGCAAAAACATGTATAAATGAGAGAATTATCAAAACTAGATTATACATGTGCATATAGTGGGTACAAATGAGCATGAAGTGCAAACATATATGAATCAATTTGTTCTCACTATTTGTACATGTATACATACAAGTTTGACAAATACTACATCTAGGCATGTATGTACCTCATGAAGCACATAAAACTAAAACATGAACATGCTATATGATATATAAAAGTAAAAAGCATGTAAATAAAATTGGGAGTTTTAGAAATAGTTACCAAACTAGGAACTATACTCCAAAGCTCCAAACATGGTGGTTGTCCCACCAAAACTCCTTGATAGTGATGCATCCAAAATGTGTGTCCATCAAGTCCATTGCATCCACTACCAAGGTACCATCTCTCTCACGTTTTGAGAGAGCCCTCACCTACATCAAAAACACACGGTGGGGGTTTGTTACCCATATTTTCTTGGGTCCTTTGGGGTTAGTACTATAAGGAACCCAAAATCTTTTGTTAGCAAAATTTACATGATGTAACTTGTCATAACAAAATTTTGCTAAATGGCCTTTGCGGCCACAATGTGTACATGTGTACACCTTTGTATGCTTATGTGTGTGTGTATGATCGTGACGTGCAACATAAGCAAATGCATGATGTGGATGTGCATGAACATGTGGAGTTTGTTTCTTTGAAAATAAAGACTCCAATCTATTGTGGTTAAATGCACATGAGTTCAAAGTTGAACTCAAACAATCCATTTTATTTTTCAAAATATTAATCTCACTAGTGGTGGCATGTAAAGCATGGTGAGATATAAAATCATTTTTCTTATTCTTTTTAGAAACAAAATCTTTTTCAACAAATTTTCTTTTTAAAGAGTTATTTTCTTGCAAAATAATTTCCTTTTGTTTTTCCACCTAATTAATTTCATTTTTCAAACTAGTGTTTCCTTCACATAAATCATTCAATTTTGCAAGCAAGGAAATATTCTCATTTTTCAAATCATCATTTCTTTTTCTAAACATGCAATCTTATTTTTAAATGAATCATTTTCATTAAGCATGCAATCAAATTTCTTTTTCATCTTTTTATTATCTTTCTTAATCATGTCATATTTTTCAAGCAATAGTTGACAAAAAGTGGTAAGCTCATCATATGACATGTTATCATCTTCTACCTCGGATTTGGTAGTTACCTCAAGGGGGTTATCCCCTTGGACCATATAGCATACGTTGGAGGTGTCGCTTCCAATGTCCGAATCGCTCCCGGCATAATATAGATCCTTTTCGCCAAGAGAGGTGATGATGTTCCATGCTACAAAAGCCGAATCAACATTAGAAACCCTAGATAAATATTCATCATTTAGGGTTAACTTTAGAGCATGAAGGGCTTTTGTATTAGCCTCAAAATTCTTACCATTTAAATAATATGCATCATTAGTTGTGGCAAGATAAACATGAATGCCTAGGGCCTTGAGGTACATCGACATCTTAACCTTCCAAATTCAGATGTTAAGAATGTCAAACATGGGTGGTGACATGAAATCCATGGTGTGTGTACAAATATAATGATTAGCCTAAAATGAGGATCTTTAACTCTAGGTTGTTAGACCCAAATCAAGAGCACTAGCTCTGATACCAATTGTAAATCATCTAAAGGGGGTGAATAGGTGATGGGTAATCTAATGGTCACTAAATGACAAATAATGCGGAATTAAAAAACTCTTATAACCTAATCAAACTTCTTATACTAAACACCAAGTTTAACACAAGAGTGTAGCCGAATTCCTCGTGAAGGGCTCTGGACTAACTCCTCTAGATTCCCCTTGAATGGGTTGAGGTGCCGCGTGGGCTCTCTTGGTTGAAAACTAGTGTTAGCAAACAAACCAAGCAAGTATATCAATATGAGCACACAAGTATATCAAGCATATAAATATGAACACAATAATTGAATGCAAGATATAAACAATGAGATAGAGAGAGAGAATGAGCAATCGCAAACACAAGGGATTTGTTTCGAGGTTTGAGTACACTTTCTCTACATCCCCGCCTTCGACACACGAAGGATTTCCACTATGCTTGATCCCAATGGATCACTCCTTGGTGCCGCAACACCTACAATCTCTCAGACTCCCAAGTCCGTACACACGCAAGTCCCACAAGCTCGCCGAGGCCGCACCTCAAACCAAGAGTTCACACAAGAACTCTAAACCACCGCGAACACACTTGTCCGCCTCCTCAAAGTACAAGAATGAAATCTTGGTGATCTAAACACTTTGATCACCAATAAAAAACTCTCACTACACAATCCTATGGATAGATAAGGCAATGGATAGCTCAAGAGATTGTGAGAAAATAAGGAAAGAATCTATGGTGAAAAACTTAAGAAATTCTCTTTTGAACACTCTTGATAAAACTCCCTTTTGATAGGAAATATTTGCTCTCTATTTTGTGGAGAAAAACCTCTGAAAAGAGTAGGAAAAACTGGCTCTAAAAGTCTCCAAAAATCTTAGACAAAAACAATGCCCAAACCCCCAAATTTATAGGCTGTCAAAAACTAGCCGTTGGGGTCTGTCAGACCTGTCGGTCGACCGCCCGGTCGACCGACCAATGGTCATATTTCAGACTGTTGTGCCATCGGTCGACCGGTCGGTCGACCGAGGCCAGATACAGAGAGCAGGCCTCTCTGTCCGGTCGACCGCCCGGTCGGCCGGGGCATTTCAGAGAGCAGAGCTCTCTGGACGGTCGACCGATTCGGTCGACCGGCCATCTGCCAGGTCAAGGCGTGCACGTCTGTGAACGTCAGTCGACCATCCGGTCGGCCGACTTCAGCTTCGGTCGACCGTCCCGGTCGACTGCTGAAGCCTGAAATGGAAAAACTGGGATTTAAACTAAGGTATTTTAACACAAATAAAATCCCATAAAATTACAGAAAATCTACAAAAATAGTTTTGATGTTATACTTTGATAAACAAACATGCTTGCACAAAATCAAGGCATGTTACAAATGTTTTGAACTATTTTTGTAACTTAGAAATATTGGTTCAAAATGAAAACGTATTTTTCCAAACCTGTTTTTCTGAAACTTGTTTTTCAAAACATCACCAAATATAAAAACAAGATATTTATAAACTCATTTTAAGGCATAGTGTGTATGGATATGATCCACTACACAATCAAGATGAAATATTTATGTTTTTGACATTAAGCTCTAAACATGTGTTTTTTATATTCTTTAACCAAAACGATATTTTCCAAAATGAAAAGTCTTTTCCAAAAAAATCTTTTATGAAAAGACAACTAAATCAAGAGTGTGTGTGTAAATGTACTTGAGCATGTTAGCCCAAAGGCCCATCACTCTAGTTTTGATGATGATCAACTCATGAAGTTATGATTACTAATGATCTTGTGTTTAATTAGTGACAGATTCATTATCAAGATCTTAGTAGGTGTGGAGCTTCAACAAAGGATTTAAAGTCAAGTTGGAAGCTAGCACCGGTTGATTCACGAGCCTATGCATCAAGACCACATCTAGAGATGAGCTTGGTGGATTGCACTTGGACCAAGTCAAGAAGATAAGAAGCCTTCAAGGGAAGACTTCAAGAAGTTGAAGACTTGTGTCTAGGTATAAGATTTGTATTTTTATTTTAAATAAAATGTAAAGGATAGAATAGTTGGTGGATTGCTCAAGTTATATCACACACACACTCTTGATAGAACTCTTGATAGGATTGCTTTATAAAAGATTTCTATGTCTTAGAAAAGAATTTTTATTTTGGAAAAAGATTTTTTCTTTGTGACAAAATATCTACTTTGGTTTTTGGTATTTCTATTATACACATCTTTAACCAAAACCAAGTTATATGCTTAATGACAAAAACATAGATATATCATTATGATTGTGTAGTGGATCATATCCATACATACTATACTTTAAATGAACTCAATATCTTGTTTTTGTATTTTGTGAAGTTATGGAAAAACAAGTTTTAGAAAAACATATTTTTAGAAAAACAGTTTTTATTGTGATTAAAACTATTTTTTAGATTTACTGTGAATTTATGGGATTTTTATTGAGTGAAAAGACCTATTTTCAAATCCCGTAACTGTGCAGACCTGGAACTGGCTGACAGGCCTTTCCGGTCGACCGAGTCGGTCGACCGCTCCATGGCCGGTCGATCTCGCGGTCGACCGACGTGCACAGACTTGTGCACGTCTGGCAGCACAGTGGCCGGTCGACCGGGACGGTCGACCGCTGGAGACTGCGGTGCTCACGGGTAGATTCGGTCGACCGGCCGGTCGACCGCAGAGCCCCAACGGTCGGATTTTTGACCGTTGGCGGTCGACCGACCAGGTCGACCGACTGTACTGACAGAACCCAACGACTAGGTTTCTGGCAGCCTATAAATTGGGGTTTTGTCATTGTTTTCAATACAAGATTTTGGAGACTTCTTGAGCCTGTTTTTCTGATACTTTGAGAAGAGTTTTCTCCACAAAATAGAGAGCAAATACTTCCCATCTTAAAGGGAGTTTTTATCAAGAGAGTGTAAAAAGTGATTCTTTGAGTTTTCCTCCATAGCTTTCTTTCCTTGCTTTCTCACACAAACACTTGAGCATCCATTGAGCTATTCATTCTATAGGTGTTGTAGTGAGAGATTTTTGTAGGTGATCAAAGTGTTTAAATCACCAAGATTTCAACTTTGTACTTTGAGGAGACGGGCAAGTGTGCTCGTGGTTGTTTAGGGTTCGGGTGCGAACTCTTGTAGCTAGAGGTGCGGCCTCGACGAGCGGTGGGCTTGTGGTGTGTAAGGGACTAGGGAGTCCGAGGGCTTGTAGGTGTTGCGGCACCAAGGAGAGATCCGTTGGGATCGTGCATAGTGGAAATCCTTCGTGTGTCGAAGGCGGGGATGTAGAGCAAGTGTGCTCGAACCTCGAAACATACCCTTGTGTTTGCGATTGCTCTTTCTCTCTCTCTTGTCTCTTATTTATATCTTGCATTCAATTATCGTCTATCTTTATATGCATGATATTCACTTGTGCTCATATTTGCTATACTTGCTTGGGATTGTTGTTGACACTAGTATTCAACCAAGAAAGCCAACGCGGCACCTCAACCCATTCAAGGGGAATCTAGAGGAGCTTGTCCAGAGCCTCGCAAGGGGAATTCGGCAACACTCTTGTGTTATACATAAGTGTTTAATTAAAAGAAGTTTTATTTGGTCATCTTAGTTTTATTTCCGCATTATTTGTTCATAAGTGACCATTAGATTAGCCATCACCTATTCACCCCCCTCTAGGTGAACTTACAATTGGTATCAGAGCTAGTGCTCTTGATATTGGGTCTAACAACCTAAGAGTTAAAGATCCTCTTTTAGGCTAATCATAAGATTTGTACACACACTATGGACTTCATGTCACCACCCACCTTTGACACTCTTAACATCCAAATTTGGAAGGTTAAGATGTCTTTGTTCCTCAAAGGACTTGGCCTTAGTGTATATCTTGCCACAACTAATAAAGAATATTGCTTAAATGGTAAGAACATTGAGGCTAATGCAAAAGCCCTTCATGCTATTAAGTCAACCCTAAATGATGATTATTTATCTAGGGTTTCTAATGTTGAATCGGCTTTTGTAGTATGGAACATCATCACCTCCCTCGGCAAAAAAGATCTATACTATGCGGGGAGTGACTCGGACGTTGGAAGCGACACCTCCAACGCATGCTTTATGGTCCAAGGGGATGACCCCCTTGAGGTAAATTCCGAATCCGATGATGAGGACATGTCATATGATGAGCTATCTACTTTTTGTCATCTATTGCTTGAGAAATATGACATGATTAGAAAAGAAAATAAAAATTTGAAAAAGAATATTGCTTGCATGCATATAGAACAAGATTCATTTAGAAGTAACATTGCATGCTTAGAATTAGAAAATAATAATTTGAAAAAGGATTTTGATTGCATGCTTAAAGAAAATGATTCTTTTAAATTTAAGATTGCATGCTTAGAAAAGGAAAATAAAGATTTGAAAAATGAGAATGTTTCCTTGACTGCTAAATTGAATGATCTTTGTGAAGGGAACAATATTTTGAAAAATGATATTGCTATGGTGGAACAACAAAAAGAAAGTATTTTACAAGAAAATAAATCTTTAAAAAGAAAATTTGTTGAAAAAGAAAAGGATAATGTTTTTCAAAAGAAAAAGAAAAATGATTCTTTATCTCACCATGCTTTACATGCCACAACTAATGAGATTAAGAATTTGAAAAATAAAATGGATGGTTTGAGTTCAACTTTGAACTCTTGTGCTTTTAATCATTCTAGGTTGGAGTCAATGTTTTCAAAGAAACAAACTCCACACATTCATGCACATCATAACCATGCATTTGCTTATGTTGCACAACATGACCACACTCCTACACATAAGCATACTAAGGTGTACGTATGTACACATTGTGGCCGCAAAGGCCATTTAGCAAAATTTATTTTGATAAGAAACCTCATTTATATTTTGCTAAGTATAAAAGATTTTGGGATCCTTACAATAAAGCTAACCCCAAAGGACCCAAGAAAGTATGGGTACCAAAACCCCCACCCTTTGATTTTGATGTAGGTGAGGGCTCTCACAAAACGTGAGAGGATTGGTGCCTGATAGCGGATGCAATGGACATGATGGACAAACTTTTGGATGCATTGCTATCAAGGAAATTTTGGTGGGTCAACCACCATGCTAGGAGCTTTGGAGTTGGTAACAATTTCTAAACTCCTATTTTTATGTTCATGCTTGTTCATCCATAATATTCATAGCATGTTCATGTTTTAAGATTTTATGTGCTTCATGTGATAATTACATGCTTAGTTGTAGAATGTGTCAAACTTGTATGTATACATATACAAATAGTGAATTACAATTGATTCATATATAATTGAACTTCATGCTCATTTGTATCCACTATATGCACATGTATAGGCTAGTTTTGATGATTCTCCTTCATACATGTTTTTGCCTATTTTAGTGATTTACTTCATGTATATGCATTTGAATTCAAATCTAATAAATATACATGTATACCATGAGTCTCTTGCTTTCATGCAAACACATTTGATAGACTCTTTTATATTTGGGATATGTATGTGTATTGTTAGGATTGGATGAATCATACATATACCATGAAGATTGTTGATTTTATTAAAAATGATTTTGAGATGATGAAAATGATTTTTATGTGTTGTTTAATAAAATTTGAATAGTCTTATTTGATTTAAGCTTCATAGACTATTTTCATAAAGATACTATTTACATAAACTTTGAACACTGAATCTTTAAGAAAATATATAATTTTGAGCTTTATGGAATATGAGTGCTTGAACTTTTATGTATTTAGTATTATTCATGAAAAACATATGATCTTATATTCTTTAAGGATCTTTAACTAGTTTGTCAAAAATCCATTTAAACTAGTTATCTATTCTTAAATTGATGCACATGATTCTATTTCTTGTATGATCTCAAAATTTACTTACACTTCATGATTTGAATATTAGTTTAAATGTTAGTTTCTGTCAACACTTGGATTTATACTTGTACACATTATGGACCACAAATAAATCTATATATGATTGGATTTGATTGCTTATTTGTGCCCATTAGGTGTGCTAGTATAGCTTAGTTTTGATGATCATTACATTTTTAAACTTGTATTCCCATTTTGGACTTATGATTTGACCATGTGCTTTTCATTTCATGTATATGTTTATTTTGCCAAAACATTAAGATATACATGGATACCTCTTGAGTCATTTGCTTTTCATGCAAATCTATTTATATAGACTCAATTGTGTTTAAGAGATATGTATGTATACTTATTGCATTGACT
This sequence comes from Agave tequilana, assembly GCA_038442645.1. Lineage (NCBI taxonomy): Eukaryota > Viridiplantae > Streptophyta > Magnoliopsida > Asparagales > Asparagaceae > Agave > Agave tequilana. The sequence goes on along the minus strand of JAVJIF010019392.1, from coordinate 68,268 downwards.
AAACATACATATGCCATGAAATATAATTGTTGATTTTCATGTACTAAAAATTTGTGATGATTTTCGTGTTATCAAAATTTAAAGGAATATTGAGTTTTATTGCCATTTTCATGATACCTTGCTCCACATAACACTAGTCACTCACTTCTTTGTGATATGGACTTTATGGATAGAGTGTTTTTAGTGCCATGTGATTTACTTGTGAAAAACCTTTTGATTTATTCCTTGGTTGAAGGATTTCTTACTAGTTGTCCATTTAACTAGTTCGAATTCTTCAAGTGGTAGATTATGTGATATATACACCTAAGCTTATTTTTCTATTGGTATCATTGGTTATTTACAATTGGTATCAATATGAACCTTTTGGGTATATACTCATATTTTGCTTTTCCTATATATGTATGTATCCATCTCAATTGATATAATTTCTTCATACATATATATGATAGTTTTTGTGCTTGTTTTACAATTGGTATCTTTTGAAGCACAAAGATTGTTGATGCTAAGCTTAATTAGAATTTCAAATTGGTATCCCATAATAAGCTTGTGCATTGTGTTTTGAAATTAGTATCAAAACTCAAAAAAAATTTTTTAAGAAAAATTCAAAATTTTTGATTTGTATTGTCTATATGCAAGGAGAGCTTAACATCTCTTCCATATGTAGATTCATGTTGAGTGTATTGTGTATTGAGAAGCTTAACATCTTTTCTTTATGTGGTACACGTGTGTAGGGGGAGCTTCACATCTCCTCTTATGCATTACATAATATGTGTTATGTGAATTGGGGCTTATCATCCCTTCTTCATGTAATGCATATGTGTAGGGAAGCTAACTTAGCGTCTTCCTCTTCATGAATTTATATCGCATATAAATTTTATTGATTGTTTTGATTACCCCTCTTTGATTTCATTGTTTTTGACAAAAAGGGGGAGAAAATTTGTTTGATGTATTTTTACTTTGAACCCTTTGTTGATGATTGACAAAAAGGGGAGAAGTATTTGTAAGTATTTGTGATATATGCATGTCTTCCTTGCTTAAGGGGGAGTAAGATTTATGTTTTATGCATATATGTCTTTGATTTGCAAATAGGAGAAAAAGATTTGATTTAAGATTTGATTTATATGATTGCATCTCCTACATTTGCATACATGTCATATGCTTCATTGCCATATCTTATTATTTATGTCTATGCATGAGTTAAGGGGGAGCTTCTTTGAAGCTTTACTTTAATCCATGCATATATAACGTCATGAGTTTTGTCATCATCAAAAAGGGGGAGATTGTTGGCCCAAAGGCCCATCACTCTAGTTTTGATGATGATCAACTCATGAAGTTATGATTACTAATGATCTTGTGTTTAATTAGTGACAGATTCATTATCAAGATCTTAGTAGGTGTGGAGCTTCAACAAAGGATTTAAAGTCAAGTTGGAAGCTAGCACCGGTTGATTCACGAGCCTATGCATCAAGACCACATCTAGAGATGAGCTCGGTGGATTGCACTTGGACCAAGTCAAGAAGATAAGAAGCCTTCAAGGGAAGACTTCAAGAAGTTGAAGACTTGTGTCTAGGTATAAGATTTGTATTTTTATTTTAGATAAAATGTAAAGGATAGAATAGTTGGTGGATTGCTCAAGTTATATCACACACACACTCTTGATAGAACTCTTGATAGGATTGCTTTCATAAAAGATTTCTATGTCTTAGAAAAGAATTTTTATTTTGGAAAAAGATTTTTTCTTTGTGACAAAATATCTACTTTGGTTTTTGGTATTTCTATTATACACATCTTTAACCAAAACCAAGTTATATGCTTAATGACAAAAACATAGATATATCATTATGATTGTGTAGTGGATCATATCCATACACACTATACTTTAAATGAACTCAAATATCTTGTTTTTATATTTTGTGAAGTTATGGAAAAACAAGTTTTAGAAAAACATATTTTTAGAAAAACAGTTTTTATTGTGATTAAAACTATTTTTAGATTTACTGTGAATTTATACCAACTATTCTATCCTTTACATTTTATCTAAAAACAAAATCTTATACCTAGACACAAGTCTTCATCTTCTTGAAGTCTTCACTTGAAGTCTTCTCATATCCTTGACTTGGTCCAAACATGTGCTAGCTCCAAAACTTGACTTTAAATCTTTTGTTGAAGTTTCACACCTACTAAGATCTTGATAATGAATCTTTCACTAATTAAACACAAGATCATTAGTAAACATAACTACATGAGTTGATCATCATCAAAACTAGAGACAACACATTAGATTCCTCAAACTTTACATGTATAGATTCTTCAATAGTCAAAGATGATATATTGAAGACTCTATAAGCTTTACTAGCGTTAGAGTAACCAATAAAAATTGCTTCATATGATTTTGCATCAAATTTACCTAAATTATCTTTAGTACTTAAAATAAAACATTTACAACCAAAACTTTAAAGTATGAAACATTTGGTTTTCTTGAATAATAAATCTCAAAAGATGTTTTAAAAGTGTTTTTGCGTAAGAAAACCCTATTTGATATGTAGAAAGAAGTGTTTACGGCCTCGGTCTAAGGTGATTGAGGTTTTCCTGCACACAAAATATAGAATTTAAGATTTAAAAATAAAGATATGCTAGGTGCTCAATTCTATCCGCTGTAGCAATGGCTATGCGGGTCGTGATCCTCAGGGAGGGACTAGCGATGGAAGCTTGTTAAGTAAGTTCTCTAAAAATTTCTTCTTTTAGTTATTAAAAGGAAAATAAGAAAATAGTAGTTAAAGTTAGGTTAGGAAGAAAGCGGTAGATTAAGAAGATGGAGAAATAGAAGCGATATTTACAATGAGTTGGAAAGAAAGAGTTGAAGATGAAGTGTTGGTGATTTAATCTACAAAAATAAAAGAAAAGAAAGAAAATAAAAGAAACACTTACCTTAGTTTGGTTGATGAAATACCTGAAAACCTTACATGTTCTACCTTGCTTCGGAGGCGTTCAACGCATAAATCATAGGATCGAGGTCAGTCCCCTATTCGCATTATATTATCAAGCTGGGCAAGAATGAAGTGATACGGACCTTGAGGAGGAGAACATCTCCATAAAGTATCATTGGCACTCACAAAGACTTGTTATACTTGTGCTTCGGGAATCACTTGCATGCTCATCAAAAACCAACAGAGATAAAATAGAAAAGGAAAAGAAAACGAAAAAGGAATGTAAAGCAATGAACATAAGAAAAAGATTACCTTTATTGCTTGAAACAATGAAAGAAAAGAGGAGGGTACATCGGTGTCACTCTCAACATAGGCCTCTCTCTCTCTTATTTACATAAAAAAAAAATAAAAATTACAAAAAAGAAAAATAAAAACCTAACTACAAACTAGCCTAAAAAAACCCTAGATTTGGCTCTGTACTACGCTGGACGCCCTTCTCGGTTGCTCTGCAGGGGTATTTATAGGTGCAGAAGGAGGTAGAGTCCCAGTACGATTCTTCCACGAAAACCGCTGGCCAGATTCGACAGGATTGCCGCGGAAACGCGGCTTGGGCCGCGTTTCCGCGGCCAAGTAGTGGCTGATGGCCACGCGCTTTCGCGCGTGGCCTCCTCTGGTCCGTCCATCTGGATTTATCCTTCTAGAAGATGTATCTCGACTCTTTATTTTGAATTTTCGGGATAACTTGGGAAGTAAGTTACCCTAAATTCAAATCTCTTCTAAAACAAATTTCATCCTTGCACTCTATTTATCCTCATCCTGCAAGCATTTAGGATTTAGTAGAAGTCCATCCCTTTACTCTTCTTTTAATATTTGCAACTTTTGCACTTTGTAATTGCAACTTTGACATTTGATAATTGCAATTTTTCACTTGGGCTTGGACATAGGCTTTTAGGCTTCTTTTTGGGCTTTATTCTTTATTTTTTATTTACTCAAGGCCTGCACACAATAAATAATAAAATAATAGTAAATGTGCAGAATTATAGGAATAAATATGAAAATGTGATAGTAAATGTATTGAAAAATATACACTTTTTACTACCTATCACACCCCCACACTTATCTTTTTGCTCGTCCTCGAGTAAAAATCAAAAAGAAAAGAAAAATTAACCTAGCTAACTCACTTTCGTAAGAATCATGGTTGCACTTAGCACGTGCAACAAGCCGTTAAACCCCTAGGTTACCATAGAGGACGAGTGTTGTCTCGTGAGGGTTTTCAGCGGATTACACCCACAAAATCCATAAAAAAGAAAATATTTGAAATACTTTTGAAGAGACTAAGTAATCTATAAGTTTTTAGGATTATCATTTTTATTCATTCTTAAACTTAGTCTTTATAAAGTAAATTATTATCCATTTTAGATAAGGATCAAAATTGAATTTTAGTATAGTCTTTTTCATTACCAAAAGTCATATGCACCCTTGTGAATCTAGGAATTCCTTAAATTGGACTTTCATGCCTCTTTATTATTATTATGATTTTTTTCTAATATATATAACTCATCTAATTTTCTTTCGTGTAAGTATCAAGGCTTCTTGAGGCCCTCATACCTAACTAATTGACTATTAGATGTGTTAATATATAATATTTCTCAGTTTTCTTAGGCTTTCTAATCCACCAATGTAGCGAACTTAAAGTCGATGACTCCCAAACCGGTCGGCTTTAGGGCACCAGGTGAGAAAACACCCACGGACTCAAATTCGAGTGAACTAGGCCACAAAACTAAGGACGTTTATTTATAAACTCACCTTTAGGCGTGAATACTTATGCTTCTTGAGGCACATGTATCCAGCTTAATTAGTGATTTTTTTAATTTTTTTTATGAGGCACAAGGGTCTTTGTCTTAGAATCCTAGATAAGCCTTAGGTATGCACATTTCATTAAGGTAAAAATCAAGACTAATTACTTATTCAATTTCTTCTTCTATACCTAAAAATTAAACAATTTATTTATTTTGATCAAGTTTTTAGAAATCCTAATCATGATTTTCCTAATTCTTAAGACTAACTTAGATTTCTTTCAAAAGATAAGTCAAAATATTCTCCTTTTTTTTAATAATTTTTTTAAGGCAAATTTTTTTTTAGTTTCTAACTATTTGTTAGTTTCTAACTATGTTAGTATGTTAGTAAAGCCTCCCCCCACACTTATCTCATGCATTGTCCTCAATGTATGAATGAATGCATATATGCATGAAAAAGAAGAAAGGGAAGGCAGATGTTACCTCAAGGTGGTGGTCTAATTGGGCCAAGCGTTGCTACCCAATCAAGATAATATAGTATTTGGAGGAACCCACCAAAAATTTCTCTTGTATAACCCACTAAAATGTATGTATGATCATTTTTTAACAATTCCACCCTATCAAATTTTCAAATTTCATAATTATTTTCAGAGTCAATTGTGTCAACCGTCTTGTCCCAAATGGAGTGTGAAAAGATAGAATGATTGACTTGGATGTCATAAGTATGGGAACGAATACCGACTCAGGAAAGAAACCTAAATCAAGTAAGGGTTCAGGAGTCGGGCTAGGTTCAAGAACTGGGTCCAAGTCAAGAAGTTGAAACTCAAGTCCACAATCAGTTTCCCATAATGGAATGTGACTCAATGTTGGTGATTCAAGTTCAGGAATGATAGGTGTGGGAATCAAAACTGACTCTAAAAGATTACCTAATTCGGGTAACGAAATAAGAGTCAATAATGATTCAAAAATTTGAACTTGATCACAGATTTGAGAATCTAGGTCACATATCTCATTGAGTTCAATATCATAAAAATGAGAACTTGCCAATTTATCCATGAGACTTTCAAAATTATAAAATTGGTCAAGTTCAATATGATCATCAAAAATGGGTGATTCAATTTCATGATGAATTGGCACAGGATCCAATGTTGAGTCGGGAAAAGTAAAATCAGGTGGAGACACCGGAGTCATTATTGAATCAGGAAGTAAAATTGAATCACCAAGTTGGGGATCAGGATCATATTCATGCTCAAGTTCTATTTTAGGAAAGGAATAACTTGCCAAACTATCAAAAATTGGAGTTTCGGCAAGTTCAAGTGATGGTACTGAAGTAGAATCTTGTTGTCCAAAGCAACGTGGCTCGTCGGCTCTAACAGAATGGTTAGCGATATCAGAAATGGCCGAACGGTGAGAATGTAAAGATTGAACCATCATATCTATTTCATGATCACGAGCTAATCTAGCCTGAGTCATGGCTTCAAGCATCTTTTCATAGTCAATTGGTGCATCATTTTGTGATTGGACTTGAAAAGAGGAAGTGGTGTTGGGACAATCGTGATGAAGTTGTGAGTCGGTCAGATTCTGTGACTGTTGCTTGGACTCACGCATCATCATGTCTAAGATTGATGGTGATTGTTGCTTGGACTCATGCATACTTATCATTTCCAAGATAGATGGTTTTCTATTTTGAATGGGTGGATCTGAGTGTGAATCTTGGGAATATTGTGGACAAGGTGGATACGGAAGACAAGTTGGTTGAAAATTGGACTCGGGGGTAGCGAAACCCCATAGACTCTGTGAAGAGTTGAAAGTGGTATGAAAATTATGGTCATAAGATGGGGGCATGGGTTATATTCATTCGGAAAAGACCATTCCGGCACACTAGGTTGGTCAAAGTTATGATATGCCGGGTGGTAATATTCGAAAAAGAGGTTGGTGTGTAATATGGATTAACATTGAAAAAATTATTATTATATGCCATATCACACAAACACAAACAAAAGAAAAAGAAAACAAACAAATAAGCAAACAAAAAGAAAAAATTCTAACCTAAGTTAGGGTAGACCTATGACCTAGACGACTCCTAACTGGTTAGACTGTCCACGGAAGGTAGGGTGCAGACTTTAACCACAAGTTAATCAGCCAGGTCAGGGCAAGATTGGTGGGAGGTTTTCCATCAAAGACGTTCCTTAATTAAATAACCACCAATCTTCGGGCTTTCGGCTCTCAATTCCCTTCCTAGACACTGATTTGGCAGGAGTCAAATTCCAACACTGTTCCCCCTTAGGATAATCTCCTAATTGAGTCCGAGATGTCCCTAGGGCCAACGTCTACTCATTTTAGTTAGGCTTGGGTTAGTGAGTGAGGAGATTGTTTGTAGGCCAAGGAAGGGTGATGAAATCCCCACCTTATCTTATTTATAGGATAAGCCCTTAAATCAATTTGGTGCACGTGTAAAGCAGTAGACAAATATTCACTCAAAGCAGAAAATCAGCCAAGGGTGCTTCCTAGTCTATATGCAATGCGAACGTACCTTGTCTCCAGCACTCTTCAACAAAATTAAAAAAAAAATTAGATAGACACGTGCCTAAGATGCAAGAGTCTAATTTTTTTTTTATTTATCAACAAATAAGTTACTGTTAATTAGTTAGCAGTATGCAGGGTGTTCACAGAAAATATTTAACAGAGCAGATAAATCAAATTTGCAAATTGCAGCAACCTGCAGAAAACTGAATCAGTAGTGAACTACCCAGGCCGCGGAAACGCGGCTATTGCCGCGGAACCGCGGCTCTGTAGTAGGCCCTGTTGCTCTGCCTTCGAGGGCAGAGGCACAGAGTTGCTATATATCCTTTGCCGCTATTATTATTCCTGTTCTCCAAACCTGCAAACAGAAAGAATAAAAGAATTAGTTAATTTTTTTATTTAGAGAATAACTTACCGTCCCTCCCCGGCAACGGCGCCAAAATTTTGATTGAGGTTTTCCTGCACACAAAATATAGAATTTTAGATTTAGAAATAAAGATGTGCAAGGTGCTCAATTCTATCTGCTGTAGCAATGACTATGCGGGTCGTGATTCTCAGGGAGGGACTAGCGATGGAAGCTTGTTAAGTAAGTTCTCTAAAAATTTCTTCTTTTAGTTATTAAAGGAAAAATAAGAAAATAGTAGTTAAAGTTAGGTTAGGAAGAAAGCGGTAGATTAAGAAGATGGAGAAATAGAAGCGATATTTACAATGAGTTGGGAAAGAAAGAGTTGGAAGATGAAGTGTTGGTGATTTAATCTACAAAAATAAAAGAAAAGAAAGAAAATAAAAGAAACACTTACCTTAGTTTGGTTGATGAAATACCTGAAAACCTTACATGTTCTACCTTGCTTCGGAGGCGTTCAAATTATAAATCATAGGATCGAGCTCAGTCCCCTATTCGCATTATATCATCAAGCTGGGTAAGAATGAAGTGATACGGACCTTGAGGAGGAGAACATCTCCATGAAGTATCGTTGGCACTCACAAAGACTTGTTATACTTGTGCTTCGGAAATCACTTGCATGCTCATCAAAAACCAACAGAGATAAAATAGAAAAGGAAAAGAAAACGAAAAGGAATGTAAAGCAATGAACATAAGAAAAAGATTTACCTTTATTGCTTGAAACAATGGAAGAAAAGAGGAGGGTACATCGGTGTCACTCTCAACATAGGCCTCTCTCTCTTATTTACATAAAAAAATAAAAATTACAAAAAAGAAAAATAAAAACCTAACTATAAACTAGCCTAAAAAAAACCCTAGATTTGGCTCTGTACTACGCTGGACGCCCTTCTCGGTTGCTCTGCAGGGGTATTTATAGGTGCAGAAAGGAGGTAGAGTCCCAGTACGATTCTTCCACGAAAACAGCTGGCCAGATTCGATAGGATTGCCGCGGAAACGCGGCTTGGGCCACGTTTTCGCGGCCAAGTAGTGGCTGATGGCCACGCGCTTTCGCGCGTGGCCTCCTCTAGTCCGTCCATCTGGGTTTATCCTTCTGGAAGATGTATCTCGACTCTTTATTTTGGATTTTCGGGATAACTTGGAAAGCAAGTTACCCTAAATCTAAATCTCTTCTAAAACAAATTTCATCCTTGCACTCTATTTATCCTCATCTTGCAAGCATTTAGGATTTAGTAGAAGTCCATCCCTTTACTCTTCTTTTAATATTTGCAACTTTTGCACTTTGTAATTGCAACTTTGACATTTGATAATTGCAATTTTTCACTTGGGCTTGGACATGGGCTTTTGGGCTTCTTTTTGGGCTTTATTCTTTATTTTTTATTTACTCAAGGCCTGCACACAATAAATAATAAAATATTAGTAAATGTGCAGAATTATAGGAATAAATATGAAAATGTGATAGTAAATGTATTGAAAAATATGCACTTTTTACTACCTATCAATAGGTATTGAGGGAGATCATACTCATTTATCATTGTTCTAGCCATCTCTTGTAATGTACGATTTTTCCTCTCAACGACTCCATTTTGTTGTGGAGTTCTAGGACAAGATAGTTCATGCTTAATTCCATGTTCTTCACAAAAAGTGGTAGCTGGTTATTGAATTCACCACCTCTATCACTTCTTATTCTTAAAATAGAAGAACTTTTTCCTTTTTAACTCTCTTCTTCAAGGCTTGAAAATGTGAAAAGGCTTGATTTTTATGTTCTAAAAGAAAACCCAAGTAAAACGAGAGAAGTCATCAACTAAAATGAAAGTAAAACAATTCTCACTTAGACTTTTGATTTTTGTAGGCCCAAACAAATCCATATGGATCAACTCCAAAGGTCGTGATGTCATGATATCCTTGATGGATTTGAAAGAGGACTTATTTTGTTTCCCAAGTTGGCACGCATCATAAATGCGGTCCTTTTCAAATTTTAAGCAAGGAATACCCTTCACCATTTTCTTGTTATTTAATCTAGATAGATGGTCAAAAGAAATGTGTCATAATCTCCTATGCCACAACCAAGAGTCATCATCGAAGGCATTCAAACAAGTAGCTTTGCATAGCATTTTAGACATATCAATCATGTATACATTATTTTCATGAAATCGAAAAATATACACGCATTGGATTGTCTATCAATTACACTACATGCTAGGTCATCAAAAATAACATTAAAACCTTTATCACAAAGTTGACTAACACTCAAGAGATTATGCTTGAGGCCATCAACTAAAGCAACATTTTCTATTAAAGGAGATGTACCAAGTTCAACATTACTAATACCAATAATTTTTCCTTTGGCGTCATCTCCGAAGGTGACGGTGCCACCTTCATGGTATCTTCATAGGGTTGCAAAGTTGTTGATATCCCAAGTCATGTACCTTGAGCAACCACTATCAAGATACCACCACTCCCTACGTCGTTGGGCTTTGGAATGTACCTACATCATTTAACAAAATCGTTGACTTTGGTACCCAAACTTTCTTGGGTCCTTGAATGTTAGTATTCTGAACCCAAACATGATTATGTGATGCATTTATCCTATCATAGAAAAATTTAACCAAATGACCCTTTCGGCCACAATATGTGTATGCATAAACTTTACCATATATGAATGCATGATGAGTGTGTGAAGTGTGGACATGTTTAGGGTGTTTAGCATGATGTAATGGTTGTGATTTATGAACATGAGTGTGTAGCATGTGATTGTTTCTTTGGATATATTTCCTAACATAGCCTCTAGTCTAGTTTATCAAATTCACATTTCTTTAAAACATCTCCTAATGAGTCAATTTTCTTCTTTAGCATGGAAATATCATCTTTATCAACTAGTGAAAATTTACCTTTGTAAGAAATTTTATAATTATCAAAATCCTTTTGTGTGGAAGCAAGTGTTGAAAATAAATCATCTTTTTCTTTTGTGAAAATGAAAACTTTGTGTTAAGTGATTCATTTTCCTCTTTCATTTTTAAGTATTAATTTTTAAAGAAATCATAGTTTTGAGATAGTTCTTCAAAAGCTTCTCCTAATTCATCTATAGATAATTCACAATCTTCAATAGATGTATCAGGAGTTACCTTGCTTGTGCTTTCATTAGCCATGAAGCACATGTTGGCGATGTCAACTTCCTCATAGGATTCACTCTCCGAATCCAAAGTAGCCTTTAAAGCCTTCTTTTTGTATGGCTTCTTAAAAGTGGATGGTTTGCCTTTGTTCTCCAGACATTCCGCAACAATGTGTCCCAGTTTTCGGCAATTGAAGCAAATGATTTTCTTCTCTTCTTTACCTTGCCATCTCCTTCTATTTTGAAATTTAGCCTTATTGTACATTCTCCGAACGTTCTTCATAAGAGAAAGATCTTCATCATCCTCTTCGTCAGAGTAGGAGGAAGAGCTTTTGAAAGCGATTGCTTTCTTCTTTGGAGGAGCCATCTGTTGGCCCAAGAGGTTACACTCTCCATTTGTTTATAGTTTTAATGATAACAAAACAAATAGAAGCTATTTGGTACTAATAAAATTGTTCAAGATAAGTTTGAGGTTAGTACCATCTTTGAAGGACATTGCTTAGCTTTTGCAAGAATTTCTAGGTTCATGGAGCAAATAAGGCAAATGGTACAAGAGGAAATGTCCATAGAAGAGAAGACTCTAGCATGGCATTGCATGGCTCAAGACTTCATTTTGGCTCAAGAGATTTCATTAGATTTGTTTCTAGTTTTATAGTTTTGTTAAAGAATAGTGAATAGGTTTGAAGCTCAATATTCCCACACACAAGTTTTTGCGCACATGTCATTTCCAAAATTTCCCCTATAAATATGTACAAAATATTTTTAAATATAGTCTGTTGTTTATAAACTCAATTTTGTGTATTATACTTAGTTCTAATCAAAACTATTTTGTAGAACATCAAAATCTCCTCAAAAATCTTTTCTAAATTCATTTTTTGACCTGAGCCGGTCGACAGACCTGTCGACCGCCTCTATGTCAGGTCAGGTCGGTCGACCGACCCGGTCGACCGAAAATCTGACCGTTGGGTGCGTGCATGTGTGCACGTTTCCTGGTCGACCGGGTGGTCGACCGAAACCGTCTTCGGTCGACCGACCTTCGGCCGACTGAAAGACAATAACTCTCTGTTTGTTTCGGTCGACCGAGCGGTCGACCGAGAGCCGCAACGGCTTTTTTATTTTGAAAGCCGATCGACCGACCGGTTGACCGAGAGTGTGTTTTCTGCCATAACGGCTAGTTTTAAAAACACGTTTTAAATTTGTCTTTTTCTTCTCTAAACGAGTTTTAAAGCTGTTTTATGGGTCAAATACTTCCTAATTACTATTATATGAGTTTACTCTTTAAACCCTAGCTCTATCCTATAAATAGGGGTGATTAGGGTTGTGGGATTCACAACAATTAATTGCAAAAATTTTCAAGTTTAAAGAGCTTTCAAAAGAGTTTTGTTCTTGATTTTTGCGCTGAAAAATCTCTCTCATTTCTGAAGTTTTGGTTTTAATAACTCTCTCAAATTCTATTTCTTTTTCCCACTTACAAATACTAGAGCTTCAATCCTACTCATTGTTCTACTGAAATTTTGTAAGGGAAAAGAATTTTTCAAAAGAGAGTTTGTGGTCTTTTGATCACCAAGAGAATACTTGTACTTGAGATTGTGGAGTTGGGTACTCCGGTGTGATTGTAACTCTTTGTGAAGTTATAGTGGTTAGAAATCCTTCTGGTTGAAGGCGGGGACGTAGAGCTGGGTGCTCGAACCTCAGAAAAATTCTCGGTGTTTGCGTTTGGTTTACTTGCTTCTTGCTTTAATTCCTTGCTAGTTATTCATTGCTTCTTATTCATTGCTTCATATACTTGCTCTACATACTCATTGCAATATTGTGCTTGCTCTTCATATTCATTGCTATATTCACTTGTTTTATATTCATCTTGTCAATCGAATACTCATACAACAAGATTGCAATACGCACCTTAAACTCTTATTTAGAGGAATCACGAGGAAGGAGTTCAGAGCCCTTCACGGGGTATTCGGCTTCTAGTCTTGTTTTGGGTGATTGTTGCATCATAAGTTTTTATTTGTGCATTGATTAGCATTATCACCTATTCACCCCTCCCTCTAGATGATTTCACCATCTCTTCTCTTGCTTTTCTTTTTATCTCATGGGTTTTGAGATTCCTAATGAGACCGATGAGCTCCATTTGTTCCTTGTCATTGAGCTCCTTTAAAGTTGTAGCTTTGACTTCACAAGATGGAGGGAGTGCACAGATGATCTTCCTCACTTTTTGGTCATTGTCAATCCCGTCATCTAAAGAAGAAAGACCGTTAGTAATCCTTATAAATTTTGTAACCATATCATCTATGGTTTCATTCTCTTGCATGGAAAAGTTTTCATATTGGGAACGAAGAAGGCCGATTTTGGCCCTCTTTACTTGTGAAGTTCCATCATGAGTGACTAATAGTTGAGTCCAAATCTTATAAGCAGATTTACAGTGAATGACTCTAGCAATATCATCGTAGAGCTTGAAGTAAGGCATAGTGTGCCCTAGCATTAGCGTCAAACTCTTTCGTGACAATGTCAGACCAAGTGTCCTCATCACCAAGGGGAGCGCTAAATGGTTTAGACACCACCTTTGCAACCCGGCTCCCTAAGGATTGCAAAAACACGGTCATCTTAACCTTCCATATGGGAAAGTTAAGGCCATCAAACTTGGGTGGGGTCTTAATTCCTTCGGCCATTTTTATTAAGTGTATGAGGATGAAATATGAATAGAGTGATTAGTAATATAGGATCTCTCTAAGGATGTTAAGCTAAGAACCTATAGACCAAAGCTCTGATACCAATTGAAAAACACCTAGAGGGGGGTGAATAGGTGCTAATGCAAATCTAATGATCTTTTTAAACAACTAAGTATAAATGATGCAAGCAGTCACTCAACATAAGAAATTGAAGCCGAATTCCCCTTGAAGGGCTCTAGAACTTCTCCTCTTTGATTCCTCTAGATTATGAGTTGAGGCGTGTAATTGCTTTCTTGTTGAAATGAGTAAAGACCGGAAATGCAAGTAAATGAAATGAGTGCAATAATGAAGTGCAAGCAAGTGGTATCACAAGTTAGAAATGTAAAGCAATGAAAAGCAATAAGGAAACTAATCGCAAACACAAGTAATTTATTTCGAGGTTCGAGTCACTGCTCTATGTCCCCGCCTTCACCACTATGAAGGATTTCCACTAAATCCACAAAGGGAATTTTCACACCGGAACCTTACACCTAAGGGGATTACAATTGGTCTACACAAGACCAGAGTACCCAACTCCACCAAATCTAACCTCTACACAAGAGGGATCTCAATACAAGAAAATACAAGTCACTTGGTGAACAAAAGACCACAAACTCTCTTTTACAACTTCTTACAGAGTGGAGATGATTTTGAGCTCAAGAAGTGAAGTGAGAAAAATTTCAGTTGTAAAGAAGTAAAAAGAGCTTGTAAACTAACTGAAAACTTTTGCTAATGAAAGAACTTTGAAAAGCAATGCAAGTAAACTTTCTTCTCTTTTGAAAAACTTGAAACAATAGGAATTTTTCCTGTGTAAAACAAATAACCAATGACCTCTATTTATAAGGAGTGAATTCATATCATCCATAATGAATACTAGGTCATTAGGGTAGAGTTTAGCCACTAGGAGTTCAGAAATAGGTGTAGGAAGCATTAAAAACAAATCAGAATTCAAGAAAGAGCCGTTGGGCTTTTTGACGGCTGTCGGACGACCGGGCTGGTCGACCGGCAGGCCACATGGCAAAAGAGCCGTTCGCTTCGATCGACTGGTCCAGTCGATCGCAGGCTAAACAAAAGAAAATTTTGAACTGTCGGTCGACCGGGCTGGTCGACCGACAAAACCTGAGACTAAGGGTCTTGTAGTCGGTCGACTGCTAGGTCTGTCGGTCGACTGACCCGATCAACCAGCAGACGTGCACAGATGTGCACACCCAAAGCCACAAGGCCCGGTCGACCGATCTGGCCTGAAATAGATCGGTCGACTGGCCTGGTCGACCGTAAGGCCTGAAATAGAATACAAATAAAGAAATTTTGAACTTTAAATAATTTTTAAAATATTTTTAAATGGTTTGAAGTTTAAGTATCATGCTATAAGGGATGAAATACATGTACTAAACTAGATGCAAAATATGAAATATTTTGAGACATGTATATCAATCAAACATGCACCAACACCAACAAAACCAAAAACTTGTATTTTGAAGAGTATATTTGTGTGTGTGTGTGCTTTCTTGAGCACAACTATCATATCCTTACTCTTTAACATGCTAATTCTTACAAAGGTTTTAGGTGACTACAAGATCTTCAATTTTGGGCTTCTCCATATGCATTGTTGAATCACTTGAATCCTTGATCCTGAATTGAGTCAACTTGAGTCAAAACCACCTTCCTTTAGGGAAGAAAACATCTTGAATTCATAGAACCCTGAAACTAACTTAAATACTAAAATATGATTCGTACAATAACTAATTATGTTGTGTAATCATCAAAACTCCAAAACTGAGTGATTGTAACCTTGGGCCAACAGAAACCTCAACCCTCTCTTGCAAAATTATGTTTAGTTTAGAAAATAAATTCTTATTTTCTTCTTTTAAATTGAAACTCTTGCTTTTCAAAACATTATAATTTGAAAGCAAGTTTTCACAAAATATGGATAGTTCTTCATTTGAAACATGTGCATCCATAGCATGATCATTATTTGAAAATTAGCACTATCATCTAGTTGAGTATCCGATTTTACCTCAAGGGAGTCAATCTCTTGGACCATGAAGCAAGATTGGTCGGACTCATCTCCATTAGATTTTTTTTCTTTACATAGTTTGTCGTTTGTAGCTCAGGAGAGGTCAATGTGTTCCATACTGCAAAAGGGGAATCACAATGAGAAACAATAGAAAGATGCTCTTTGCTAAGTGTTTGCTTAAGTGCATCTATGGCTTGTGCATTAGCTCCTAAATACTTGTCATTACCAAAATGTGATTTCTTGGTAGTGGCAAGGTACACATGCAATCCTAGGGCTTTAAAGTATGCACCATCTTAAACTTTCACATGTTAATATTGGAAACATCATACATGGGAGGGGCAAAAAAATCCACGAGTGAATAAACTATATATGTGCAAATGTAGATCTAGATTAGCTATCCAAGGATCATACTCCTAGGTGGTTAAACCGAATATCAGGAGCGTAAGCTCTGATACTAATTGAAAGTGCACCTAGAGGGCGGGGGAATAGGTGTACTAGCTAATCTAGGACAAATGGTATAGAATTAAAAACTTAATTGCAAACTCACTATGTGTAACCAAGAGTGAGCCCCTATTCTCCGTGAAGGGATCTAAAAATACTCCTCTATATTCCTCTAAATTAAGAGTTGAGGTGCTATTAGAAGCTCTCTTAGTTCAATACAAGTGTGGGCACACATAAACAATATCTAGCATGTATATGAATATGGACAAGTAATAACAATGCAAGATATAAGAGAGATAAAGTTGAGAGGACGCAAACACCAAGATATGTTTCGAGATTCGAGCCACTGCTTTACGTCCCTGCCTTCACACAGAAGGATTTTTACTATATCCACATAGGACCTTCCACAAAGGGACCTCCACTGAGGAATTATAACTCAACACTGGGAGTACACAACTCCTCTCTCAAACACAAACCTCTACACAAGAGGTGGGCACTTAGCTAAGCACAAAGTAAAGAAAAATACACTTGGTGATCATGAAGATCACAAACTCTCTCTTGGTGATCTCCAAGGATCACAAACAATTTTTCTCACAAAAACAAGATCCTATAGATAGGTAAAGAATTGATAGCTCAAGTGTAAGAAAACAAAGTATTTTGAAAAAGAAAATACAAAAAAAACACTTGGGAAAAACTCTAGAAAGATATAGAAATTTTAGACAGGAACTAGAATCCCAAAACTTGTTTTCTTTTGATTTTTTAAAAACTTTGAAACAAAATAAAGATAGAGAATTTTTGGCACAAAAAATTATTTTTAAAACTTGCTAAAAACACTTAAGAAGATGAAAAAAATTGCTCTTCAAAATCTTGGGACAAACAAGCCAAGGGAACGCATTTTATAGGATTCCCAAAATATAGCCATTGTGGTCCAATTAGGTCCAGATTGACCGCCGGTCGACTGGGCAGCCCGGTCGACTTGCCAACGGTCAGATTTCTGACCTTTGGGGCTGTCGGTCGACCGACTGGTTGACCGCCCCATGGCAATTTTCCTGTCGGTTGACCGCCCGGTCGACCGAGGCTAAAACTAAAGAGTGAACTCTCTGGTCGGTCAATCGGTCGTCGACCGGGGCCAGATCCAGAGAGCAAGCTCTCTGGATCGGTCGACCGGACGGTCGACCGGCCCAATGGCCAGAGTTGTGTGCACGTATCTGTGCACATCGGTCGACTGCCCGATCGATTGAGATTTGGTCCGGTCGACCGCCAGCAGGCTCAGGTTAGGGTTTTAGGGTTTGAAAACTTGGTCTTTTAAATACCGATAAAATCTCATAAAATCACATAAAATCACATAAAATCTACAAAAATTAGTTTATATAAGCACTTCAAATAAAAATATGTCTGATTAAAGACCAACCATATTACAAACAATTTGAACTATTTTTGTGATATAGAAATTAAGCTTTACACCAAAAACAGTATTTCCCAAAACATAGATTTTGAAATGAAAATCCATTTTCTCTAAAACATGTATAAATTCAAAAATATGATAAAAAAATTCTTTTTAAGCATATTGTGTATGGATAGAATCCAATACACATGGTAAATAATATATCTATGTTTTTGACATTAAATCCCAAAATTAAGTTTTGTTAAAAATAAAAACTTGACACTATGAACTAGATATACATCAAAGTAAGTTTTTAAACATTGTGAACCATCAATGTATATAAAAGAAATTCAACATACATAAAGTCATGTAAACTTCTTTTGATTCTATCTATTGATGAAAATCAAAGATATGAAAACTAGAAAATCCAAAATGGTCAAATTGAAACCAAAAACTATTTAACTTTTGTGTGTGTACTTGAGCATATTAACACTAGTCTATCTTTACATAAGATCTAAAAACAAAAACAAAAACAAAAACTAAACAAGCCAAAGTTTTCTTGTAGAACTCCTTCTCCAAGACGACTCGATCCAAACACGATCCAAGAGAGCTTGATGCAATCATTGAGATGTGAGCTCTTGAATCAATACTTGTTTGCTTCAACACTTTGACTGTGAATCTCTTGTTGTAGTCAAATCTCTACTAAGATCTTGATCAATATCTGAAACTTATTAAAATACAAGATCATTAGTAAACTAACCTTCATCATTTAGTCATCATCAAAACTAAGGTGAAGGGCCTTTGGGCGAACAAAACTATCTAAAGAAAGACAGTCAGAGAACTCAAGCTTTTTTTTGGGGTAGAACAAAAGAGAGGATCACTGTCCAGTGTAAATAAACCCTTGAAGGTCCCTATTGAGCAACTAAACCAGCTCAACCGGCAGGTATTCAGCATTGTACCAGTGCTCCTCTCCTCTCTCCCCCCATCAGCTACCCAATCAGCCAAAGCATTCCCTTCTCTATAGATATGTGAGATCTACCATGACACTCCAATCCAGTGGCCCAATTCCTGATGTCAGCTAGCAACACATTCACCTATTGGCTTGGGCCCTTGAACTCTTTCAAGCACCACACAACCGTAGTGGAACCACCCTCAACCCATAACTTCTTTACCTGCATCTTCACTACTGCAAACTTAATGCCCTCATATTCACCAATGAGCTCAACAACTGGCACAGAGAGTCTTGGCGAGATAAAGATTGAGCTCCTTTAGCAGCACCCGCCCAGTCTCTAGCAATGAATTCAACACCATATTTTGTTGAAACTTGATTGAAAGCACCATCAAAATTGATTTTGATTTAGCCTTGTTGTGGGAACTCCCAAGCAAATTAGAGGGGATGGGCTTCTGCACTGAGCTGGAGTAGGAATTCCATTTAACACTAGCAGGATCTCGATCAGCATCAGGCACATCTAAATTGGCTCTCTCTTCAGCTTGTTGAACTACTAGAAATAGTATTCTCTGAACTTACATAGCCTTCTTTTGAAAAATCATTACATTACGAGCTTTCCAGATCCCCCACCCAGCATACATCAAAACTGATTGAGCAAACACTTTAGACACACCCTTGTATGATTGCACAACATCTCTTCTTGGTTTCAACATGTGAGGTCGTGGTCTCTATTTCTATGAAGTGACACTAGAATATCTCCTCTCCGTCTGAAATCTAACCAGATAATTAATTGTGGTAATCAATTAATAACATTAAACCAAAAATAGAAACTTAATATGCATGTGTAAAAAAGAATTTACACAAATCTATAATACTATATCATCATATTAATTAGCCTACATCAACATCCTAGATATGGAGATTTAATTCATGATAATAAAAGTGCAAAGCATAATATTAAGCATGAAATTCATCTTCAAGTAATTTAGAAAAGAAAAAAGACAAAAAGAACGAAATTAGAGCGAAACCTAGATACGTCAGAAGATGTAGGTTTGGAGAGAGGTCTGTTATCAAGAGTCCCTGTGTGGATAGTTCCCATTTTTACATCTTAAACATTGGTCCGATTCATTTATCAACAAATTGGCTAGTTTACTTGGGACTCCATTGTTAATGGACAAATCCACTGCAACAGGAGAAAAACTTTATTTTGCAAGATGTTTCATTGAGATAGAAGATTCAAAGCCGTTACCAAAAATCATATCAATTGAAATGGAAGAGGGAGATACGTTGGAACTGCAGGTTGAGTTTGAATGGATTTCCCCTGTATGTAAAAGATGTAGCACTTTTGGTCATCAAGCTATTCAGTGTCCAACTACACACACATGGTTGCCTAAAGATAAGCGCCAAGATGTTTCTAAACTTGTAGGCAATCAGAGTTGTAGAATTTCATCCACAACCCTTGACTTTTCACTCCATTTAAAAGTTAATCTCAATGGGAAGAGAAGCAGACATGTTTCTTTGCAAAATGTCGTTTAAAATTATGACAACTTTTTTGGGGAGATTTCATTTCAGCCATCTAAGTTAAACTATAATTAGAAAAAAACTCACTCGCATAATTTTATTTGCTTCAGCCACTTTTTCTTTGAAAGTAAGGATGTCCGCCCACATGTCAAGCGCTGAAGCGCTTACAAAAATGATCGAAGTATAAAGGACTACGACTATAACCGCAATCGTCACAAAAATATCCTATTTTTGAGAACTGTGATTCTGATCGCAGTGCTCACAAAATGATCGCAACCATATTTCTGAGAACTGCGATCATGATCACAATCCTCAGAAATAAGGCATTTTTGTGAGGACTGCGATCTCACAAAGTATCATGTTTTTGAGTCTTTAAAGGGTTACGACCATGATCACAATATTCACAAAGTTTTCCTATATTTAAGTCTTTATGAGGATTGCAACCATTATTGCAATCGTAAAAGTCACGGTCCTCACAAAATGCCCTATTTTTGAGTTTTTATGAGGACTTTACCAACATGATAACAGAAAACGTGAGATCTAGGAGATGTGAGATTTTAGAGATGGTCCCATGGATTCTAGAGATGGCCCCACAGATTCTAAAGGTGGACCCCACCACATGTGTGTGTGGTGTGACACTTTTCTCCATTTAGCACTTAACTTCATGTGGCATGTAGTTTCATACATCATATATTAAATACAAGCATGGCCGTATTTATAACATATATACCTGATAACAGGTGTACTAGGTTAATAACAGTGTTTGCAACATGTAACAAGTTAACTTGACAATAATAAAGTTATAGCATGAAACAAGATATCATGGAAATAACTGTGTTTATCACATGAATATAATGTAACAATACTTTCTGGTAATTTAATAACAAGGACAAGTAATTCATGTAACAATAGTTGTCTCAGTAAGTCCATTGATTCTAATTATATTATTCAAATCAATATTTTCTAATCCTTATAATTATTTCATTGGTTCAATTGCTTTAAAGCAGTCAGGAATTATAGATCATGTTATATGGGAATTTCATTAACAAGAAAACTAATTTAAAGTTCACTACACTTTATTTTAAAATAAGGATTGTAATTATTTTAGTAAATATTAGATAAATCATTACACAAGAATGATTTATTATAATAAAATATTATTTAATTCAGCATGATTTTCTATATTCAAGAAATAATTAAATATATAATATGATTTATTGAGAATGGTTTAAAAACATTCATAATTAATTTAAAATATAATTAATTGAAAAATTAAAATAAACACATACAATAGATATCGCAGTATGTAGCTCTCTTTTCTATGATTAGAACAGCTCGAGAATCGTCCAGATCGGACTCCGAATGATCAAGATATCAGCTGAATACCAAAATTAATATAAATGAGTTAGTTTAGCAATTTATAAAGTTTAAAATGTAATAACTTTATTTAGCAGGGGTTTTATAAAATTTTACCTTTCTTTTGTTTTGGATGCAGTTTGGGTTGCTATCTGATCGAGTTGGATATGATCCAATAATCCAAACCTACTAGTTAAGTGATTGGGTTATGATTCAGGTTATTGGGTGAAGCGGGTTTGGGTTTTTGGGTTGTGGATCCAACATGAGAAAGAAAAAGGAAGAAAGAGAAATGACAGCGGCTGCGGTGGTGGCCTGGGCACGACCACACCGCGACTGGACGGAGCTGGAGGCGATGGCGACGGGTCCAGGCAGCGGAGGCCTAAAGTTGGCGATCAAATGGGTGGGTGATTAGTCTACAATTCTCCATTATTATATCACATTTTCCTACCGATTTATGAATAAAATGTCGGTCTAAACCGTGTTTTGGTCTCTCTTGCAGATAAATCAGGAGTTTAAGGGCAAATGGGTAATAAGAGCTTAATTAAACCCATTTTAGGGTAATTAAATCCACAATTCTTGGAGGCCAAGCAAGGGAACGTCTAGAAGATGCATTGAATCTAGACCTTTGCGCAAGTCAAACGAATATTCGGGTGAAAATACCAGAATTGGGATATACCAGGAAGGTTCTCGAAGCAACGGCAAGATCCTCGCCAAAATCAGGGAATTAACTCCCTGGTTTTGTCACGGATCCGCGGCAATAGCCGCATATCCACGGCAATTTGGTGGGACCACGCGTCGATCTTCGACACGTGGCCCCGTTTCGTCTTCTAGAACCCCTGTATGCCTATAAAAACCCCTGTAGAGATCCAAAACGAAACAGTTTTTGATTTTAGACTTGGTTTTCTATCTTTAGTGTAGTGTAGGGTAGGTGTTCTTCATTTCTTGCATTTTCTATTTTTATTTCATTTTTAGATCATGTAGTAGGGTTGAGAGATTTAGAGAGAGATAGAGAGAGAATGATATAATAGATGGTGACAATCTATGTAAAGGTGCCTCCTTTCTTCTCCATTATAATTTTCTCCGTCTTCTACATGATGCTTAGCTAATTTCTTCTTCTCACGACAATCTAACTACTAACCACTAACCATCTAACCACTTACTTGATAATCCACATGAATCTAATAGCCTCTACAAGGCCTTACTCTTGCAAGAGCCATTGATGGCTCTTGATTATGGATTCTAACATTCTAACATTTTTAACACCTAACCTACTAACTTGCTAACTTATAATCTCTTCTTTATTTCATGCTCACCTCTAACTGGTTTTGATGATTTCATAGTAGTTTACAACTTGTTATGTTGTATGGATGTGTTGTTTGAATATAGAAGAACAATCTTATGGGCCATGCTCTGTATCTTCTCTTGAAGCCAAGGATTAATAATGGCCAAGGATCCATGTGAGGTAACTATCACTAAGAAGTTAGCATGGTTAGTGGAGAAATTAGTAGTTATTAGCCATGAGTTTTCTTTTACTTTGTTTTAAAAATTATTTTCAAAATCTTTTTATCATTTTCTATCGATGTCTTCACCACTTTCTTAGTTCACCTTTGTTCCATCATTATTTTGTTTTCCAAACCACTTCTCTTTTATTTTCACATCATTTTTCATCGTCTCTCCACCTACCAATGCTTGATTTTCTTTTCTTTTCTTTTTCTAATTCTTTTAAACAAAGAAGAATTGTTAACATAATACGTTGATAAAGACTGTTAATGCTTCTATCGCCTCCCATCCCTGTAGATTCGACCCGTTGAGCCAATGCTATAACGGAAGTATCGAGGGAACATTAGCACATACATAATTTCATTGATTTCATAAAATACACATTTTCAAGTGCTCGTTCCACTCCGATCAGATTTTTGGCGCCGTTGCCGGGGACGGGAATGATTTTGATTTCATGTTTTTGTTAACATTGTCTTCTCCGTTTTGGTGTGCTGGTTAAAGTTTATAGGAACTGAATATTACAGAACAACTATTAGCACTATAGCTCCCTGTTTAGAAAGCAGGGCCTAGATTCCAAAGTAACGCCGCGCAAATGCGACTTTAGCCGCGCGTCCATGGCCAATTTATAGCATTTGTGTATCTTGTGTTGGCCCAAAAGGTTACACTCTCCATTTGTTTTTGGTTTTGATGATGACAAACCAAATATGAGCTATTTGGTACTAATAAGTTTGTTAAGATGAGTTTCAGGTTTGTACCATTTTTGGAGGCTATTGCTTGCTATTGCAACAACAACTTCTAGGTTCATGAAGCTATGAAGGCAAATTGCACAATCAAGGAAGGATCATAGAAGAGAAGGCACTAGCAAGGCATTGGATGGCTCAAAGACTTGAAGATTGCTCAAGAAGTCTTTAATTATTTTATTTTTAGTTTTATAGTTTGTTAAAGAATAGTGGATAGGTTTGAAGCTCTATCACACACGTTTTTGCGCACATGTTCAATCCAAAATATTTCCTATAATTTATACAAAAATATTTTGCATACAAGATTTTGCCTACAGATATATATTTATGTTTTATACTAATCCCTGTTCAAAAGTATTTTTATCAAAATCTTAATCTTTTCTTAAATTTCTTCAAAGTCTGATTTTTGACCAGTTCCGGTCGACCGGCCCGGTCGACCGAATCTGTGTCAGGTTATACCGGTCGACCGTCCCAGTCGACCGAGGTCCTGGCAGATGCACGTATCCGTGTGCATGTCTGTCGGTCGACCGGGGCGGTCGACCGGACTATAGTTTTTGCTCTCTGGTTTTTCCGGTCGACCGGGTCGGTCGACCGAATGCCTGTAACGGTCAAAATTTTGAACTAGCGGTCGACCGCACCGGTCGACCGAGCTAGCCGTTGAACAGTAACGGGTAGTTTTTAAAGAGCTGTTTATTTTTGTCTTTTTGTGTTTAAAATTAGTTTAATTAATATATTCTGATCTAATTGCCTCCTAAACTTCAGTAATTATGTTTTATCCCTAAACCCTAGCCCTCTCCTATAAATAGGGGTGTTTGGGGAGAGATTTGTTACAACAATTATTGCTACAAAATTCAAAAGTTTAAGGCTTTCAAAAGTTCTTGGTTTTTGTGCTATATTCTCTCAATTTTCTGAAGGGTTTTCAAAAGTTTTTCTCTGATTTCAATTTCTTTTCCTTACACACAAAAGAGCTTCAATTCTACTTATTATTCTCTAAGGACCTTTGTAAGGGAAGAGTTTTTTGAAAGAGAGAGTTTGTGGTCTTGTGACTACTCAGAGATTCTTGTGATTGTAATTGTGGAGTTGGGTACTCGGTTGTAATTGTTCTTTGTGATAGTGGAAGTAGCTAGAATCCTTCTGGGGAAGGCGGGGAGTAGAGCTGGGTGCTCGAACCTCGATAACATATCCTTGTGTTTGTGATTGGTTTACTTTCTTGCATTCTTTACTTTACTATACTTGCTCTTATTCTTGCTCATCATAATCATTGTCATATTTACTTGCTTGCATTCATCTTGTGAATCTTGATTGGTAATTGTTGTAGCTTTAAATTTTTAATTTGCCCCTTGATTAGCATTGTCACCTATTCATCCCCCCTCTAGGTGACTTTTCAATTGGTATCAGAGCTTGGACTCTAGGTTTGGCTTAACATCCATAGAGAGATCCTTAAAACTTGCTAATCAACAATTTCATTTCATTCATTCATCACTAGTAAACATGGCCGACAACATTAAATCCCCACCTAAATTTGATGGACTCAATTTCCCAATTTGGAAGGTTAGGATGACTATTTTTTTGCAATCTTTGGGTAGCTTAGTAGCCAAGTCCTTGACCAAACCCTATGAAGCACCCGATGGTGATGAGAGCACTTGGACCGACCTTGACTTTAAACTATATGAGGCTAACTCCAAGGCCCAAAACTCCCTATTAACCGCCTTGAATGAGGATGACCTTACACGGGTAATTCATTGCCAATCCGCCTATGAGATTTGGCAACACTTATTGGTCACACACGAGGGGACTTCACAAGTCAAGAGAGCTAAGATAGATCTCTTGAGGTCCCAATATGAGTCATTTAAAATGCTTGATGATGAGTCTATTGATAGTATGGCTACAAGGTTTACTAAAATCACTAATGGTCTTTCTTCCTTAGGTGATGACATCTCCAACGATCAAAAGGTGCGGAAAGTAATTCGGGCTCTTCCTTCATCATGGGAGATCAAGACCACCACCTGAAAGAGTTGAACGACAAGGACGAGATGGACCTCATTAGTCTCATTGGGAACCTAAAGACCCATGAGATGGAGAAGAAGGCAAGAGAAGAGGCCACTATTTCAAAGAAGAAATCCATAGCCTTCAAGACTTCATCCACCAATGATGACGATGAAGATGACAAAGAAGAAGATGAGGAGCTTACTCTACTTGTTCGCAACGTCAAGAGGATGTACCGGAAGAACAAGCTCAACTTCCGGAGAAAATTTGAAGGCAAAGAGGAGCGGAGGATCATATGCTACAATTGCCGCAAACCCAGACATATCATGGCGGATTGTCCGGAGTTCAAGAAGAAAATGACTTCCTCCTTCAAGCCAAAGAAGCCGGAGGAAAAGAAAGCTTACAAAGCTACGTGGGATTCGGAAAGCGAGTCCGAAGAGGAGGTGGATCAAGCTAATATGTGTTTCATGGCAAACACACCCAAGGTAACCCCTCAATCCCTTGATGATGAAGATGATGATGTAAGTAAGAAAGTTCTAGTGCATGCTTTTGTAGAACTTTCTGAAACTTATGATAACAAGAAACTTGAATGCATAAAATTACAAAAAGAAGTTGCTTTTCTTAAGAATGAACTTGCTATGGTTTCTAAAGAAAAGGATAATATTTCTTCTAATCTCATTTCTATGCAAAAAGAATTTAATGCCTACAAAGTTTCTTGTAAAGCAAAACCTCCTATTATTGATGAACAAGAAATTTCTTCCTTTAAATCAAAAATGAATGATTTTGAAAAAGTTTTAAATGATTGTGCTTTTAATACCAAGAAACTTGAGAACATGTTTTCTAAAAGGCACACTTCACATGCTAACACTTCACAAGCTAAGAATTCTCATGCTCACACCACTCATGCTAAAGTTTCTCATGCTCACAAATCACACACTCACTATGCTTTTAAATATGGTAGAGTGTATAGATGCACATATTGTGATAAAAATGGGCATTTAGCTAAGTTTTGCTATGATCAACTAAATAGAACAAATAATCTTGTTTGGGTTCATGACACTAACCCTAGAGGACCCAAGAAAATGTGGGTACCAAAATCAAGTCTTAAATTGTTTGATGTAGGTACACACCAAAGCTCCAAGACGTAGGGAGCGGTGGTACCTTGATAGTGGTTGTTCAAGACACATGACATGGGACATCAACAACTTCACAACCCTATCAAGGTACTTGGAAGGTGGCACCGTCACCTTCGGGGATGACTCCAAAGGAACTATCATCGGTATAGGTAACATTCAAATTGGTGCATCTCCTATTATTGAGAATGTTGTTTTAGTAGATGATTTAAAACATAATTTACTTAGCATTAGTCAACTTTGTGATCGTGAACTTAAAGTTATTTTTGATGATACTTCTTGCAAGATTTTTGATGTTAAATCCAATGTTTGTATTCTCACCGGTTTTCGTGATAACAATGTTTACATTATTGACATGCTCAATTTAGATTGTTCTACTAAATGCTTGAATGCTTTTGATGAAAATTCTTGGCTTTGGCATAGAAGACTAGGACATGCATCTTTTGACCATATTTCTAGGATTAATTCAAAGGAATTGGTGAAGGGTATACCTTGCTTGAATTTTGAGAAAGACCGCATTTGTGGTGCGTGCCAACTTGGGAAACAAACCAAGTCTTCCTTTAAACCAATCAAGGATATCATGTCAACTAGGCCTTTAGAATTAATTCATATGGATCTTTTGGACCAACTAAAACTAAGAGTTTAAATGGAAGTAGATTTGCATTTGTTTTGGTTGATGATTTTTCCCGTTTTACTTGGGTTTTCTTTTTACAAAATAAAGATCAAACTTTTTCTCATTTTAAGATTTTTCGAAAAAGAGTTGAAAAAGAAAAGGGTTTTTCGATTTTGAGAATAAGAAGTGATAGAGGTGGTGAGTTTATTAACCAACTCTTCATGACTTATTATGATGAAAAGGGAATTAAGCATGAAATGTCTTGTCCTAGAACTCCACAACAAAATGGAGTTGTAGAAAGGAAAAATAGAACACTTCAAGAGATGGCTAGGACAATGATAAGTGAATATGACCTCCCTCAATATTTATGGGCCGAGGCCGTAAACACCGCATGCTATATATCGAATCATATTTATTTATGCAAAAATTCTTCTAAAACATCTTTTGAAATGTATCATTCTAGAAAACCAAATGTTGCATATTTCAAAGTTTTTGGATGCAAGTGTTTTGTTTTAAATACTAAGGATAATTTGGGTAAATTTGATGCTAAGGCTTATGAGCTATCTTTGTTGGATATTCTTCTACTAGCAAAGCATATAGAGTTTTCAATAGATCTACACTTACCATAGAAGAATTCATGCATGTTAAATTTGAAGAATCTAATGTGGTTATTGAGAATGTTGTAGAGATTGAACCATTAGGTGAAGACATGGAGAGACTATCCTTGAAGGACTCACCCGCTCAAGAAGAAAAGCTAGATCCTATTGGTGAAGTTCAAGAGGATAAGGAGGAAAGCTCTCAACCGCTTCCTAAAGCTTGGAGATACGCTACAAATCATCCGAAGGAGCTCATCTTGGGTGATGCATCTAGAGGAGTCACTACGCGCTCCAAACTCCATGACCTATGTGGTAACTTTGCTTTCATTTCTCATTTTGAACCCAAAGGCATTCTCGAAGCCGAGACGGACCCATATTGGTTGCTTGCCATGCAAGAGGAACTCAATCAATTTGAGCGCAACCAAGTTTGGCACCTTATTCCTAAGCCCCACGATAGACCAATAATTGGTACTAAGTGGATCTTTAGAAACAAGATGGATGAGTCCGGAAATGTCATTAGGAATAAAGCTAGGTTAGTGGCCCAAGGTTACACACAAGTTGAAGGAATTGACTTTGAGGAGACCTTTGCACCCGTAGCACGGCTTGAAGCCATACGGATGACACTAGCTTTTGCATGTTTTAAAAATTTTAAACTTTTCAAATGGATGTAAAAAGTGCATTTTTAAATGGTTTTATTAATGAAGAAGTTTATGTTGCTCAACCTCCCAGTTTTGTTGATCATGTTCATCCCGATTTTGTTTTTAAACTTGATAAAGCTTTGTATGGATTGAAACAAGCTCCAAGAGCTTGGTATGAAAGGCTTTCTAGTTTTCTCATTTCAAATGATTTTGTTAAAGGCAAAGTAGACACAACTCTTTTTACTAAGCATGTTGATAATGATATTTTAATTGTGCAAATTTATGTTGATGATATAATTTTTGGATCTACTAATGAGCTTTTGTGCAAGGAGTTTGAAAAGGTAATGCAACTAGAATTTGAAATGTCTTCCATGGGTGAGCTTAATTTCTTTCTTGGACTCCAAATCAAGCTATTGCAAGACGGAACCTTCATTAACCAAGCCAAGTACGCAAAGGAGCTAGTAAAGAAGTTTGGGCTTGAAGGATCAAAGGCTTGCAACACTCCAATGGCAACTACAACCAAGCTTGATAAGGACGAACAAGGTAAAAATGTTGATATTAAATTATATAGAAGCATGATAGGAAGTCTTTTATATTTAACGGCAAGTAGGCCGGATATCATGTTTAGTGTGTGTCTTTGTGCTAGATTTCAATCGTGTCCTAAAGAGTCTCATCTTATTGCGGTAAAACGCATTATTCGTTATATTAAGGGCACTATTGGAATGGGTCTTTGGTATCCGAAAACTATAGATTTTTCAATGACTAGTTATTCGGATGCCGACTATGCGGGTTGTAGAGTAGATAGAAAGAGTACTAGTGGGACATGTCAATTTCTTGGTAATTGTCTTGTT
The DNA here is from genome assembly GCA_038442645.1 of Agave tequilana. Lineage (NCBI taxonomy): Eukaryota > Viridiplantae > Streptophyta > Magnoliopsida > Asparagales > Asparagaceae > Agave > Agave tequilana. The sequence goes on along the minus strand of JAVJIF010019392.1, from coordinate 39,077 downwards.
TCATGGTCCTCTAGGAAACAAAATTCCGTAGCTCTCTCAACCGCCGAGGCGGAGTATGTTGCCGCGGGGGCTTGTTGTGCACAAGTCCTTTGGATGAAACATACTCTCCTTGATTTTGATTTGCACTTTGATCATATAAAAATATTTTGTGAGAATACTAGTACTATACACATGACCAAAAATGCAAATCAACATAGTAAGACCAAGCACATTGAGATTAGATATCACTTTCTTAGAGATCATTTTGAGAAAGGTGATATAGATATTGATTATGTTTCCACGGATTTACAACTAGCCGATATTTTCACTAAACCTCGTGATTTTGCTAGATTTTCGTTTATTTGTGGAGAACTTAATGTTTGTATTATTGAATAGACATGTTTCTCATAACCCTTTTTGATGTATGACAAAAAGGGGGAGAATAAGTTTACATGGACAAAAATAAGTTCATTTGGTCTTGGTTCCATATGAATTTATATGTTTTGGTTTAAATAAGTTTTGATATGAGTTTTGTGTTTTATGAAATTGAGAACTCTTGTATTTTGTGTTCTATTGGTATTATTTAAATTTGTGGTATTATTTCAATTTGGTTTCATTTGATATCAAGAACATGTTTTTATGTTTTCTATGAATTCTTGTGTTTTGAGTTGTTTTGAGTTTAATTATATAGCACAATTTGAGGGGGAGTTTTCTCCTCCCCTATATTTTTGTTTATAGCCTATTTGTTTTGTCATCATCAAAAAGGGGGAGATTGTTGGCCCAAAAGGTTACACTCTCCATTTGTTTTTGGTTTTGATGATGACAAACCAAATATGAGCTATTTGGTACTAATAAGTTTGTTAAGATGAGTTTCAGGTTTGTACCATTTTTGGAGGCCATTGCTTGCTATTGCAACAACAACTTCTAGGTTCATGAAGCTATGAAGGCAAATTGCACAATCAAGGAAGGATCATAGAAGAGAAGGCACTAGCAAGGCATTGGATGGCTCAAAGACTTGAAGATTGCTCAAGAAGTCTTTAATTATTTTGTTTTTAGTTTTTATAGTTTGTTAAAGAATAGTGGATAGGTTTGAAGCTCTATCACACACGTTTTTGCGCACATGTTCAATCCAAAATATTTTCCTATAATTTATACAAAAATATTTTGCATACAAGATTTTGCCTACAGATATATATTTATGTTTTATACTAATCCCTGTTCAAAAGTATTTTTATCAAAATCTTAATCTTTTCTTAAATTTCTTCAAAGTCTGATTTTTGACCAGTTCCGGTCGACCGGCCCGGTCGACCGAATCTGTGTCAGGTTATACCGGTCGACCGTCCCAGTCGACCGAGGTCCTGGCAGATGCACGTATCCGTGTGCATGTCTGTCGGTCGACCGGACTATAGTTTTTGCTCTCTGGTTTTTCCGGTCGACCGGGTCGGTCGACCGAATGCCTGTAACGGTCAAAATTTTGAACTAGCGGTCGACCGCACCGGTCGACCGAACTAGCCGTTGAACAGTAACGGGCAGTTTTTAAAGAGCTGTTTATTTTTGTCTTTTTGTGTTTAAAATTAGTTTAATTAATATATTCTGAACTAATTGCCTCCTAAACTTCAGTAATTATGTTTTATCCCTAAACCCTAGCCCTCTCCTATAAATAGGGGTGTTTGGGGAGAGATTTGTTACAACAATTATTGCTACAAAATTCAAAAGTTTAAGGCTTTCAAAAGTTCTTGGTTTTTGTGCTATATTCTCTCAATTTTCTGAAGGGTTTTCAAAAGTTTTTCTCTGATTTCAATTTCTTTTCCTTACACACAAAAGAGCTTCAATTCTACTCATTATTCTCTAAGGACCTTTGTAAGGGAAGAGTTTTTTGAAAGAGAGAGTTTGTGGTCTTGTGACTACTCAGAGATTCTTGTGATTGTAATTGTGGAGTTGGGTACTCCGGTTGTAATTGTTCTTTGTGATAGTGGAAGTAGCTAGAATCCTTCTGGGGAAGGCGGGGAGTAGAGCTGGGTGCTCGAACCTCGATAACATATCCTTGTATTTGCGATTGGTTTACTTTCTTGCATTCTTTACTTTACTATACTTGCTCTTATTCTTACTCATCATAATCATTGTCATATTTACTTGCTTGCATTCATCTTGTGAATCTTGATTGGTAATTGTTGTAGCTTTAAATTTTTAATTTGCCCCTTGATTAGCATTGTCACCTATTCACCCCCCTCTAGGTGACTTTTCATCTTGTTGTGCTAGGATGTGTATATTGTAATAGCTAGTAGATTTGTGCTGCTATTTTTCTGCTTTGATTGCCTACATACCACAATAAACTAAAGAACTAAAATACGACATTTGGACGCTTTTAAAACGGTTTAGACATTTGCATTTAGGCACGTGTCAATTCAATTCTAATATACTGTATTTTGTTCTGTTATTGTGATCTGGATTGAGGTATACATTTGGCATTGTATATAGCATAGGATAAACACGTTAGTGATTTATCGCTTTATGTTATCTTCTTGTCTATATTGCACACTTGAACGAATTGAAATTAAGGGCAAAACCTATAAATGATAAGGTGGGATTCATCACCCTTTATTAGCCCAAAAATCACCTCCCCACTCACGCAACCCAAGCTCTAATAAACATTGATAGACGTTGGCCCCTAAGGACATCTCGGACTCATTAAGAGATTGACCGAGGGTGGAACGTGTTTTGAATCTTACTCTTGTGAAATCAGTGTCTAAGGTTGGGATTAAGAGGTTACGCCTCGAAGATACCGTGGTTTGGCGTAATTAAGGCCCGTTGCTTACGCACAGATATCTCTCACCGTATTTTGCCCCTACATGACCGATTAGCTTGTGGTCAGATTCAAGAAAACAACCTCCCCCAGGTAATCAACTAGTTAGAAGTCGTCTAGGTCTAGGTCAACCTTAGTATAGGCTTGGTTTTGATTCTTTTTCTTTCTTTTTGTTTATTTGTTTGCTTTTTCTTTTTTGTTTGTGATTGTTTGTGAAATGAAATTCAACAATAACAATTCTTTCAATCCTAATATGAATTCATATTTCACACCAACCCCATTTGTTTCGGATAATTCCAACCTGATTTTTCACAATATGAACCAACCAAATATACCGGGTTGGACTTATCCAAATCAATACAACCCATACCCACAATCTTATGACTATAATTTTTAAAATAATTTTAACTCTTCACAGAGTCAATGGGGATTCACCTCCCCGAGTTAAATTTTCAACCTCCTTGTCCACCGTATCAATCTTGTCCACAAATCTCACAATATTCATTCCCCGATTTCACTTCCTATACTTCTTTTCTAGAACCACCAATTGAAGAAAAATTTGAGTTAGAAAAGAGTATAGAAGCCAACTTGCAAGAGGCTGAGCGATAATATTAGAAAATGTTGGCCTCTCTAATTCCATAATAATTTCAAGAGTCTTACTCAGTTCTAGCTTCTCATAATGAACAACCATCTGCCCTGGAAACGAGTAAAGAACTCTTGTATGAGTCCAATCTTCAATCTCCAAACAATTAGACTCATAATCTTCACTATCTTTTCAAACCAAGATTCTTATACTCCCTTTCTGGACCATTCTCTTGAAGAAAAATCAAGTCTAAAAAGGAGTATAAAAATCTTGCAGAAGTCTGCGTTACGATCTCAAAAATCTTCTTCTCAGTCTATTGATAGATTGGAAACACAATTGAGTAAATTGGTCAACATTTATAAGAATGAAGAAACTCTCTCTTCTCCACCTTTGACCAATTCAAATATCTCTAACTCTATCAATTTGACCCATGACTCTTGTTTTGGAAACTAAGATTTCTACATTCCTTTTCTAGAACAACCACTTGAAGATACATCACATCTAGAAAAGAGTATAGAAATCTTCCAGGAGTCCGCATTACAATTTCAAAAATCTTCTACCTAATCAATCAATAGGTTGGAAACACAATTGAGTCAATTGGTTAGTATTTATAGGAATGAGGAAACTTTATCTTATCAACCTTTGATCAATTCAGCTATCCCTAACTCTATTGATCTGACCCAGGACTCTTGTCATTTTTAACACCAAGATTCAATTTCAGCACACCCATCTGAACTTGTTCAAACTTTAAATGTTAAAAATCCCATTGACATTTTGGCACGTTATCCTTTTCCTGAAATTGAACTTGAGCATGAATATGATCCTGAACTTTAACTTGATAATTCAATTTCACTTCCTGATTCAATATTGACTGAGATATTTTTACCTAAATTCAGGCCTTTTTCTGAGTCAATATTGGATCCAGTGCTAGTCCATTGTGAAATTAAATCACCAATCTTTTATGATCATCATATTGAACTTGACCAATTTCATACTTTTGAAAGTTCCATTGATAAATTGGCAAGTTCTCATTTTTATGAAATTGAACTCAAAAAAGAATGTGACTTTGATCCTCAAAATTGTGATCCAGTTCAAATTCTAAATCAATATTGACTCCTATTTTATTATCCAATTTGAGCAACATTTTAGAGTCAGTTTTGGTTCCCATACCTGTCATTCTTGAACTAAAATCACCAACCTTAGGAAGTCACATTCTATCATGGGGAAATGAATGTGGACTTGAGTTTCATCTTCTTGATTTGGTCCCACTTTCTAAACTAATCTCGACTCCTAAACCTTTTCTTGACTTAAGTCTTTTCCTGAGTCGGTATTTGTTCCTGTACTTCCTGAGTCCAAACCAATCATTCCATTCTAGAACAAGGGTCTTGATAAATTTGACTCTGAAATTATTTTAAAAATTGGAAATTAGATAGGGTAAAATTCATAATAAAAATCATACATTTATACATCATTCTAGTGGGTTGTATTATAGAGGTCTCTGGTGGGTTCCTCCAGATTCCACGCACATTAGATTGGGCCGCATTTCATGGACCAATCAGACCATCACCGGAACCACCATCTTGAGTTGATTTTTCCTTCCCTCTCTATTTGTTTCATGCATATATATATATTCAGGATGCATTGAGGACAATGCATGAGATAAGTGTGGGGGAGGGTTTACTAGTGTAGAGTTTTTAGATTTCCTTTCTTTTAAACTTCTTTTAGGATACTTTTAGAAATCTTCTCTTTTCTTTTAAGATACTTTTAGAAATCTTCCCTTTTATATAGGATTTTTCTCTTTCTTTAAAAACTTTTATAATAAGAGACAAAGTTTTGATCTATTTTAAGAAAATTAAGATGATCTTAGAAATTAAGAAAACCTTAATTATGACATTTTAAACTTAGTCAAAATAATGGATTTTATTTAAAATTATAGGCTAAGTAAGATAAATTACAGAGATAATTTTATCTTGAATTTTTTGCCTTAGATAGTTTGCACTTTACAAAAGCACAATTTTTGGGATGGAAATAAAGACCTAAAATGCCATAAAGGAAAAACAAAGAAAAATTATATATATGGTATAAATGAATAAAAAATTACTTATTAAGCTAGATAATAATGCCTCAAGAAGCATGATTATTCACGCCTATAGGTGGTAATAAAGAACAAATAATCCCTCTTAGTTTTATGGCCTTGTTTACCCGAGTCTTAAACCCGAGGGATGTTTTCTCATCTGGTGTCCTAAAACCATCTGGTCTGGGAGTCATCGGTTAAAAGCTCACTACCCAGGTAAACTAGAAAGCTTAAGGAAACTAAGGAAAGAAGAAAAAGAAAAAATATATAAAAATAAATGGCTTGATAATTGGAGTTGAAATCTTAGAAATTTTCACTATCACAAAGTACATATTATCTAGGTTTTATGAATGATAAAATATTCAATCTAATTTTGAATTCTTACCTTAATTGAAGATAAGATCTTGCATAGAGACTAAGTTTAAGGAAGAATAATTTTTGGTGGACTTATGACTTTAGATCGCTTATATTTTTGCAGAAATATTTCGTAAACTTATTTCTCTTTCAAAATGTGCTTTCAAAATGCTAACATTTGTCTTCTTTCTTTATGGATTTTATGGGTGCAATCTGCTAAAAACCCTCAGGAGATCAAACTCCTCCTCTAGGGGTAACCTAGAGGTTTAACGGCTTGTTGCACACGCTTAGTGCAATCGCGTCACCTGCGAAAGTGGTGCAATAACATATATAGTATTATTTTTCTTTTCTTGTTTTGCTCAAGACGAGCAAAAGATAAGTGTGGGGGTGTGATTAGTCTACAATTCTGCATTATTATATCACATTTTTCTACCGATATATGAATAAAATGTCAGTTTAAACCATGTTTTGGTCTCTCTTGCAGATAAATCAGGAGTTTAAGGGCAAATGGGTTCTTAATTAAACCCATTTTAGGGTAATTAATTTGGAATTCTTAGAGGCCAAGCAAGGGAACTTCTAGAAGATGCATTGAATCAGACCTTTGCGCACGTCAGATGAATATTCAGGCGAAAATACCAGAATTGGGATATACCAGGAAGGTCCTCAAATCAACGACAAGATCCTCACCAAAACCAGGGAATTAACTCCCTGGTTTTGTCATGGATCCACAACAATAGCCATGGATCCGTGGCAATTTGGTGGGACCACGCGTCGATCTTTGAAGCGTGGCCCTGTCTCGTCTTCTTGAACCCCTGTATGCCTATAAATTCCCTGTAGAGACCAAAACAAAGCAGTTTTTGATTTTAGGCTAGGTTTTCTATCTTTAGTGCAGTGCAGGGTAAGTGTTCTTCATTTCTTATATTTTGTATTTTTATTTTGTTTTTAGGACTTGTAGTAGGGCTGAGAGTTTAAGAGAGAGATAGAGAGGGATTGATGTAATAGATGGTGACAATCTATGTAAAGGTGCCTCCTTTCTTCTCCATTATAATCTTCTCCATCTTCTACATGATGCTTAGCTAATTTGTTCTTCTCATGAAAATTTGACTACTAACCACTAACCATCTAACTACTTGCTTGATAATCCACATGAATCTAATAGCCTCTACAAGGCCTTGCTTTTGCAAGAGCCGTTGATGGGTCATGATGATGGATTCTAACATTCAAACATTTCTAACACCTAACCACTAACTTGCTAACTTGCAATGTCTTCTTTATTTCATGCTCACCTCTAACCAATTTTGATGATTCAATAGTAGCTTGGAACTTGTTATGTGGTATGAATGTGTTGTTTGAATGTAGAAGAACAATCTTATAGGCCATGCTCTGTATCGTCTCTTGAAGCCAAGGATTAGTGATGGCCAAGGATCCATGTGAGGCAACTATCACTAAGAGGTTAGCATGGTTAGTGGAGCAATTAGTAGTTAGTAGCCATGAGTTTTCTTTTACTTTGTTTTGAAAATTATTTCCAAAATCCATTTATCATTTTTCTATCGATGTCTTCACCACTTTCTTAGTTCACCTTTGTTCCATCTTTATTTTGTTTTTCAAACCACTTCTCTTTTATTTTCACATCATTTTTCATCATCTCTCCATCTACCACATGCTTGATTTTCTTTTCTTTCATTTTTCTAATTCTTTTAAACAAAGAAGAATTGTTAACATAACATGTGAATAAAGGCTGTTAATGCTTCTATCGCTTCCGTCCCTGTGGATTCGACCCGTTGAGCCAATGCTATAACGAAAGTATCGAGGGAACATTAGCACATACATACTTTCATTGATTTCATAAAATACACATTTTCAAGTGCTCGTTCCAGCAGGGTGAAAGGAAAAAGAGAGAAAAAGAGAAAAGAGAGAGGTAGGGTGGCTGTGGTCTTGCTTGCCGGTTGTCGGTGCGGTCGATTGTTGGGGGAAGGTGAGAGTGAGATAGAGTGAGAAAGAAAGAGGTTAGGGAGAGAAAAAGAGAGTGAGGGACAAAGAGGGAGTTGAGGAGAGAGAGATTTATTGGGAGAGAGAGTTGGTGATGGGTAGAGAGTCGGTGGAGAGAATTGTGTAGAAAAAGTAGGGAAAAAGTGAAAGAAAAGAGATAGAAAAAGAAAGAAAGAAAAAGAAATGGAAAAGAAAATTAGAGAAAGAAGAAAGAAGGAAAATTGGGCTAGGCCCATGGGCTGGGTTTAGGCTGTATTAATTATAAATAATATTATTTAGTTTTATTATAATTATTTGCTTTGAGAATAATTGAAATTATATAAATTATATTTATTTTCTATAAAAATTATATACATTATAAATATTTATTTTTAAATTATATTTTCTCAAAATTTGGTGCTAATACATAACTATATATATTATCTCATAAAATTTATTTATTTATTATTATTATTCATATAAAAATTTATATTATAAATATGCACACATTTAATTTTATTATATTAAATATTTATTTTATTATAAAATATCCATTCAAGTATAATAAAATAATAATGGACTTTATAGAAATATTTATTTATCAAAAATAATTTTGTCAATATAAATGAATCAAAACAAATTTATTTGTTGATATCCTTCAGTATTTAGTTTAGATATAAGTAATGGTATTGTTAAATATAATCAATTATATAGAAAATTATTTTAATTCTTTTAAAATTTATCAATACAATAATTAACTTTTTAGATAAACTATGTATTTAACAAAACTCAATTTATAAATCAAAATAAATCATATTATCAATATTACATGGGTATTATCAGAGTAGGGTATTACACTTGATTTACTGGCCGCCGCCCACTGGTTGGATGGGTGCTCATAACCACCTACCCTTGAGGCTCCGTTACTGATGTCACTCATCCCCGAAAAACTCGAGCTTTTAACAGATCCTTTATAAAACCTGTTTTCAAAAAATTTCACACTTTTTTTAGAAAAATGAAAATTATATCTCATGTTTAAAATAATTATTAATATGCACTTCCTATCTATAATTTTTAATTTTAGGTGATATTTAGTCATGGTTTTGATACCAAACATCTCGATCAAGCAATTCAAACTGAACAAAAACATAATTCTTTTTCTTTTTGAAAAAAATCCATGGGCTTACAATTTTCTTCTTTTGAACTAGCAAAGAAAAGCGAGAAGCTCTACTATACACACACAAAGAGAGAGATATATATATAGAGATAGACTTGTGACATTTCGGAAGGATTTGAGGCCAAAATTTTCCCACTCAAATACAACCCAATGAGACCCGAATACAAGATCCACCCGTTGAAGTTGATTTACATTATTTCAAGTAATTAAAAACCAAAAATCATGTATTTTGAATACTTTTTGCCCATCCATCAAGTAGCGGACAAAATGTATTCAAAATATATGATTTTTATTCAAAATATATGATTTTTAATTTTAGTTAATTGAAATAGTGTAGATCAACTTCAACGAAATGGATCTTGCTTTTCGATATCCTAGGATTGCATTTAAGTGGGAAGAATTCGGCCTTGAATCCTTCCGAAATGACAGAAGTCTCTCTCTTTATGTGTGTGTGTGTGTGTGTGTGTGTGTTAAGTCATTCTCATCATCTCAAGCTTTGAATTATTGTGTATGTGAATGTAAGATGCATAATCATGTAAATAAATTTTAAATGTCATTTATTTTTCAGTTTTTTGTCTCTATTCTAAAAATTAAAGATTCTATCAAACTGATTTTACTATCAAATTCAAACTTTATGGTCACTTAATCACTTAAAAAATAGTTAAATTTATTGGAAAAATAAAAGATCCTAAAAATAAATAAAAATCTATAAAAAATGCTAATCCTAAAAATACAAGAAAAAGAAAAAGAAAAATCTTAAACTTGAAAATACTAAGAAAAATAAACAAAAAGAAAAATCCTAAGACCCTCCCCATACCTAAACCATGCCATGTCTTCATGCACAGTAGGAAGAACAAATATCATAAATAACTTCCACCTCAAAAAACCAAATAATCATTTCGAATTTTGTGAAAACAGTGAAAAACTTTTATTTAGAATCTAACCATGTTCATATAATTTCACAAATAGTAATTAATTAGAAAAGAACTCATATGGGCCAAATCAAATTTTTGGGCTCTGCATTTTCACGGCTATCAAGTAGTCTGGTCGGCTATCCAGTCGTTCTGCTACCTCTAATGTGCCTCAAATTTGGGTGTCTGATTTATGTCATCATGAAGACTCTTTTTGTAGTACTATAGCATACTGTTCTTGATTTCGACAGAGGTTCCTGATTTATGAATAAGAAAAAGAAAAACATTAGACTAAAATAAGAAAACAAAAATATTAAAAGAAAAACAAAGTTAAAAAAACTTGGTTTACCTCCCAAGAAGCGCTTTAAATTATAATCATTTGCTCAACTCTCCTTCACGGTCATCCAACTCCTTTAATGTAGCTTTATGGTCACACCATCCTTGCAATAACTTCTCTTCCATTTCTATCAAAGATGAAGAAATAATCATTAGAAGTGTTGAATCATTGCCTAAATAAGCATACCTTAGATGTGATGGCAGCTGCTTGAGCTCGAGCTTAGGAGGTTCTTTGATGGATGGGACAAATTTAGATGAACTTTCCTAAGCTCCTTGAACTTTGTCCTCCTTGCATTAGAAACTTGTGGTGTAGCTTCAAGATAATTCACATACTCCCTTCTTTCTATGTTTGCTTCAGTGGTGGAATTTGAATGGATGATGTAGGCTTCTAACAACAATTTGGAATGTTCCTCTTTCTCCATTGTGAGCTTTTCTTTGATATCTACTTGGAAATGCGCGTCGCATCAGTTGGGTATTTCATTGCTTTGAAGACATTGAATGTGATGTCATCATCCTGTATACGAAAAGTTAATTTTCCCTATTGTAAATCAATCAGAGTTACCAATAGCTAAAAAAGGTCATCCTAAGATATGAGATACTTCCTGTCCTCGTCCATTTCCAACATGATGAAGTCAACAAGGAAGTAGAGCTTGTCAACTTTCACTGGCACATCGTCGATAACTCCTCACGGGTATTTGATTGATCTTTCTACCAATTGAAGTGACCCAGTAGTTGGCTTCGCTTCCCCAAACCTAGTACCTAAAAATAGAAAGAGGCATTAAATTTATATTTGCTCCAAGATCATATAAAGATTTTATTAAAAAAATAATTTTCTATGATGCAAGGTATAGTGAAATTCCATGAATCTTTAAATTTTGGAGGTAGTTTATTCTATAGAATAGCACAACACTCCTCGTTAAGCATTACCGTCTCGTGCTCCTCCAACTTTCTCTTATTTGATAAAATTTCCTTAATAAATTTTGCATATTTGGGCATCTGCTCTAAAGCAACTGCAAAAGGAATTTGATATGCAATTTCTTAAAAGTATTCAAAAATTAAGAGAATTGCTTATCTGTCCTTTTTTTCTGAGCCTCTGAGGAAATGAAATGGGTGGAACATAAGGCTTCACTACAGACTTCTATGCAAAATTAGGCATGGATTCTGGATCATCAGTGGGACAACTGTTTGGCTGTCTAGATGGCTATCCAGCCGTCTAACTTTCTCTGCTCTGATTGATCTTGTTCTGGTTCTCTTTAGCTTCTTCTCCAGAGTCTTTCTGATGTAATGGCTCAGAAGAAACTTTCTATTTCTACTCCACTTGCCTTTTGCTCCTCAAATTTATCGCCTTTATGTGCTCCTTCGGATTTGTCTCGGTGTTTCTTTGCAAGGCTCCTTGTGGCTTGTAGGGGAGCATGTTGGTGATTTGACCCACCTGAACTCAAGATTATGGATAAAAGCTGCTTGATTCTTGAAGTTTGTCTTCATTTTTACTATGAAGGATGCAATATTCGAAGTATGTTGCACCTGTGCATCTTTCGTCTTTATCATGAAGGATGTTGTACTTGAAGAAAGTTGTGCCAGTGCATCCTCCAAATTCACCTTCTTCTACTGTGGTGGTTGGTGCCGATGTTGGAAATTATTGTGCTTCTCCACATTGTTGTTGTTACCCCATGACATATTTGGCTGATTTCTCCATGCAGGATTGTATTTGTTGGAGTAAGGGTTATTGGCCCTTTGTAAATTGTTGATATAGTTGGCTTGTTCGTTTTGAGCGAATGTAAAAGGGTTGCCAACTTGACAATCTCCATTAGAATGACCTTCTTCATATAAATCAAAGCTTGAGTTTGAGTTTGTTTTGCATTTACATTGCAGGCTCCCAATTGCTTTGTCAAAAGTGTGAGTTGAGCTTGTATTGCTGTTATCACATCTAGGTCGTGCAACCTCGTAACTCTTTTGGCGTCACCCTTTTAGATTGCCATGGGTGCTATTTGAAGCCATCACCTCCAATAGATCATAAGCTTAATCTCATTCCTTACCCATTAGTGCTCCACCAGCTGCTGCATCTATCATTTTTTTTGTGTTAAGTTATAGGCCATTGTAAAAAATTGGATCTCCAACCAAGCAAAAATCCAAGATGTGGGACATTCATAAGCATCCCTTTGTACCTCTCCCAAGCTTCATAGATATTTTCATTACTAAATTGATAAAAATTTGTGATATCACCTCTTAATTTGGCCGCCTTTGATGGTGGAAAGTACTTGGTGAGAAATTCGTAAGCCATCTTTTCCCATGTCGCGATTGAGTCTTTTGGCAAAGAGTTGAATCACATCTTCGCTTTATCCTTTAATGAAAAAGAAAAGAGTATCAATCTTACCATCCCCATTGGATCATTGTGCTTTTGTGTGTCACAAATCTCCAGAAAACTTATGATGTGCTCGTTCGGATCATCATTGGGAAGACCTCCGAATTGACTAATAATTTGCACCATCTGAATTTACCGCATCTTGAGTTCATAGTTGTTTGCTTGGATCGTCGGCCTTTTGATGCATGAGGTGTCTCCGATCAAGGAGGGAACATCATTATCTCCCAGTTTCTTCATTGCTCGTCATGTTTGCTTCTTTGTTTTTCTTCTCTTTCAGTAGTCGTCAGTAAGTTCTTTCTATCTCAGGATCTAGAGATAGCGGTTCAGTACTTTTGGAACGTCGCATGAACTAACAAGAAGCGGTCCTGAAAGCTTAACCTCTGTCTTTAGTAGTACCAGCTATGCGGCCGTCCAGAGAGCTGTGCAGCTGTCTAACTGCTTCTTATGAGGTTCTGTCTTTTGCAATCTACAGAATAGAATGTTTAGATGATAAATCTTTGATAATAATTCAAATTAAAACTAGATTTAAATACTGTTAATATCAATACAAACAAAACATTCTCAAGCGATAGCACCAAAAATTTAATGTGCGAATTTGCAAGAGCACCAACTGTTTACAAGTAATATAATGATGAATAGAGTGTTGTTGAACCCATGAGGATTGATGATCTATAGAGTACCAACTAATTTATCCTAGTTGACAGGTGGATTTAAAATAATTTATGAAGACCATAATAAAATTTGTTAAGTTTGGATGAGAAAAGTGCTAAGACAATTGCATTCGACAATTAATAGTCAGATTAGTATATTGACAATGTTAATATCTTTCTACTACTTATGTTAACAATTGAAATACCCAATCATAATTATTATTCTCTCTCAAGCAATACTAATACTATCCCCTCAATGAGAACCTACAATCTCTAGGTGATTAGTCTACAGTTCTGCATTATTATATCGTATTTCCCTGCTGATTTATGAATAAAATGTTAGTCTAAATCATGTTTTGATCTCTATTGTACATAATCAAGATAGGAAGGGCAAAAGCGTAATAAGAGCTTAATTAAACCCATTTTTAGGTAATTAAATCTGTATTTCTTGGAGGCCAAGTAAGAGAGTTTCTATAAGGTGTATTGAACCTAGACCCTTGTGGGTGTCTACGCAAATCTAGATGAAATTAAACAATTTGAGCATATGTAGAAGGTCCCCGAAGCGCCACGAGCTTACGCACCAAACCAGGGACCTTGGTCCCTGGAATTGCCATAAAACATGGCTATGGCTGCGTTTTCATGGCAATGTGGTGGGCCCACGCGTTGATTTTCGACGCGTGGCCTCGTCTCGCCTTCCAGAGTCTTCTTTCGCCCATAAAATAGCCCTGCAGAGTCCCGAAACGCAAGCAGATTGGAAAATTGGCTAGATCTTCTATCTATTAGAGTACGGTAGGTGTTCTTCTTCTTTCTTTTATATTTTTATTTCATTTTTAGATCATGTATTAGGCCTGAGAGATTCAGAGAGAAAGAGAGGGATTGATGTAATAGATGGTGACAATCTATGTAAATGTGTTTCCTTTCTTCTCCATTGTAATTTTCTCCATCTTCTACATGATGCTTAGCTAACTTTTCTTCTTATGGCAATCTAACTAATAACCATTAACTAGCTAACTACTTACTTGATAATTCACATGAATCTAATAGCCTCTACAAGGCCTTGCTCTTGCAAGAGTCATTGATGGCTCATGATGATGGATTCTAACATTCTAACATATCTAACATCTAACCCACTAACTTGCTAACTTGTAAGGTCTTCTTTATTTCATGCTCACCTCAACCAGTTTTGATGAATTAATAGTACCTTGCAACTTGTTGTGTGGTATGGATGTATTGTTTGAATGTAGAAGAATAATCTTATGAGCCATGCTCCGTATCGTCTCTTGAAGCCAATGATTAGTGGTGGCCAAGGATCCATGTGAGGCAACTATCACTAGGAGGTTAGCATTATTAGTAGAGCAATTAGTAGTTAGTAGCTATTAGTTTTCTTTTATCTTGTTTTAAAATCAGTTTGCAAACTTTTTTATCATTTTTCCAAAACCTCTTCTTTATTTCATTTTCTTTTATCTCTCATTTTTTACTTTCTTGTTTTTTTCCACTGATTCAACAATCACTTCTCTTTTGTTTTCGTCGCCGTTTTCATCACCTTCTTTACCTATCACTTTCTAGATTTCTTTTATTTTTATTTTTCTAATTCTTTAACAAAGAAAAACTGTTAACATAACACGTGAACATAAACTGTTAATGCTTCTATCACCTCCCATCCCTGTGGATTTGACCCGTTGAGCCAATGCTATAATGAAATTATCGAGGGAACATAAGCAAACATATACATTTTCATTGATTTCATAAAACACACATTTTTGAGTGTTAGTTTCGCTCCGATCAAAATTTTGGCATCGTTGCCAGGGATGGGAATGGTTTTGATTTCACGTTTTTGTTAACATTTTCTTCTCTGTTTTGGTGTGCAGGTTAATTGTTACAAAAACTGAACATTACATAACTCTCCTTTTGCTTGCATGTCCCTGCTCTACAAAGCAGGGACCCTGCTTCCCTAATTGTGCCACGAAAAGCGAAGAAAAATTGCGAAAATGCGGCTATTTTTGGGCATTTTGACTTCATCTTTGCAGGGGATTTGCAAGTTGCATATATTGTTGTATTCTGCTGCCAAATTTCTGCTTTGATTGCCTACACACTGCAATAAATTAAAGAACTAAAATACGGTAATTGGATATTTTTAAAACGGTTTAGACATTTGCATTTAGGCATGTGTCAATTTTCAATTGCAATATACTGTACATTGTTCTGTTGTTGTGATTTGGACTGAGGTGTACATATGGCATTGCATATAGCCTAGGACAAACACCTGAGTGATTTATCACTTTGTGTTATACTCTTGTCTATATTGCACACTTGTACGAATTGGACTTAAAGGTAAACCCATACAAGATAAGGTGAGAATTTTATCACCCTTCCTTAGACCAAAAATCACCTCCCCACTCACACAACCTAAACCTTAATAAAAATTGATAGACGTTGGCCCCTAGAGACATCTCGGACTCATTGAGAGATTGATCGAGGGTGCAACTTATTTTGAATCTTACTCTAGTAAAATCAGTGTCTAAGGTTGGGGATTAAGAGGTTACGCCTCGAAGATACCGTGGTTGGCATAATTAAGGCCCGTTACTTACCCACGGATATCTCCCACCATATTTTATCCCTACCTGACCGATTAGCTTGTTATCGGATTCATACAACAACCTCCCCCAGGGAATTGACCAGTTAGGAGTCGTCTAGGTCTAGGTCAACCCTAGTATAGGCTTGTTTTGATTTTCTTTCTTTTTGTTTGTTATTTGCTTTTTCTTTTTGTTTGTGATTGTTTGTGAAATGGAATTCAACAATAACAATTCATTCAATCATAATATGAATCCATATTTCACACCGACCCCATTTGTTTTGAAAATTCCAACCCAATTTTTATAATATGAACCGACCAAATACATCGGGTTGGACTTATCAAAATCAATACAACCCATACCCCCAATCTTATGAGAATAATTTCAAAAATAATTTCAACTCGTCACAGAGTCAATGGGGATTCACCTCTCCCGAGTCTAATTTTCCACCACCTTGTCCACAATTTTCACAATTTTTCAGAATCTCTATTTCCCAAATTTGCTTTCCTATACTCCTTTTCCTGGACCACCTATTGAAGAAAAATCTGAGTTAGAAAAGAGTATAGAATCTATATAAGCCATGTTTGAGTCCTAACAAGAAGCTCATGTTGGCCCAAAGGCCTTCCACTTTAGTTTTGATGATGATTAACTCATGTAGTTATATGTACTAATAATCTTGTGATTTTAGTTACAGATCATTAATCAAGATATTAGTTGGTGAAAGCTTCAACAAGATGGTTTGGAAGCATTCACATGGTGATTCAAGAGCCTAAGCATCAAAGGCGATATCTAGCACTCATTGGAGTCGTGCTCGGTGAATCTAGCTTTGGATCAAGCCGACTTGGAGATTGCGCTCTACAAGTAGACATCGGTACCATAGTTTAGTTTTGGGCTTAGATCCTAATTGTAAAGATTAGAATAGTATGATAAGCTCAAGTTCACAACACACACGTATCATGTTTTGGTTTTCGGTTTTTGGTTTAACCGATCTTGGTTTGCATGAATAGATATTATATCAAAACAAGTTTACATGGTTTAATGTATATTAGATTTGTTCTATATACATGCATGCTTCAACTC
Source organism: Agave tequilana (assembly GCA_038442645.1). Taxonomy (NCBI): domain Eukaryota; kingdom Viridiplantae; phylum Streptophyta; class Magnoliopsida; order Asparagales; family Asparagaceae; genus Agave; species Agave tequilana. The sequence goes on along the minus strand of JAVJIF010019392.1, from coordinate 22,227 downwards.
TTAGACAAACTTACTTTGATATACCTATTTCATGAGTTTTAGGTTTTAACAATACTTAATTTTGGAATTAAGGACAAAACTATGATATGTATATGCTTCATGTATATTGGATTTCTATCCATATGCATCATGTTTCAAAATGGTTAAATATCATGTTTTTGTATTTGGATGAGTTTTAGACAAATGTATTTTCTATTCAAGAATCCAAGTTTTAGAAAATACAAGGTTTGGTTTTTTGGTTAAAATGAAAAGACATAAAAATAAGTTTTAATTGCTTGATATTTGAGTCAAAACTTTTATCACATGTTTATATATCAATGCAATTTGACAAAACTATTTTTGGGAATTTTTAGTAATTTATAAGAATTTATTGGATATTTATTTCCCCTATTTTTTCTGACCTGTTTTTTTGCCTGCCAGGCTTGGTCGGTCGATCGTACGGTCGACCGCACAAGTAGCCAGTCGACCGGGCGATCGACAGACGTGCACAGATACGTGCACGCTGGCTACAGCCTTGGCCGGTCGACCGGACGGTCGACCGACTGAGAGCAGGTTTGCTCTCCGTTTGTTTTGGGTCGACCGGGCGGTCGACCGCTTGCGCCAACGGTTCAAAAATTGACCGTTGGGCGGTCGACCGGGCGATCGACCATCAGGGTATTTCTGGCAAAAATTACAGCCAACGGCTAGTTTCTAGATTTGCCTATAAATACCCCATTTGCAAGAGTTTTTCTCTAAGATTTTTTTGTGCGAATTTTTCCATACTCTCTGGTGTTTTTGCTGCAATTAAAAGAAGTTTTTGAACTTGAATTGAACAATCTTTTTGGTGTTTTTTGCTAGGGTTTGGAAAATCAAAGAAGAGGGTTTTTGGGAAATGCTTTTGATTGAACTTCACCATCTTGATTTCTATTGATTTCCCAAGGATTTTTCTTTGTGATTCTGATTTCCATTCCATTGGTTTTCTGCACACTTGAGCTAAAATCTACCATCTTCTCTATAGGATTTTGTGTGGGAAAAAGAGATTGTTTTGTGATTGTTGTTTGAAACCACTAAGTTGTAAACCCAATTCTTGCTTTGTGCCATTTCCCTCATTGTGTTGAGGAGGTTGTGCAACTTAGGTTGTGAGGTGTTTTGTGTAAGCTTGGTGCTAATCCCTCAAGTTGTGAGGTGATTGTTTGTTGGATTGGAGGAGTGCCTCAAGGAGGAGGTTGTGTTTGTAAGGAAGGAAGTTGGGAACTCCTTGTAATTGTGATTGCCTCAAATCCTCGTGGAGGTTCCCTTTGTGGGAGTCCTTTTTGACAAGCTAGTGGATTGGAAATCCTTCGTGTGTCGAAGGCGGGGATGTAGAGCTGGGTGCTCGAACCTCGGAACATATCTCTTTGTTTGCGCTTGATCCATTGACTCTTGCTCTCTCTCTCTTTACTTTGTGCAAATTGTTATATCTTGTACTTGCTTGTGTGTGCATCATTATAGTAATTGCAATTAGTTTTTAATTTCGCATTAAGTTCACTAGATTAGTATCGTCACCTATTCACCCCCCTCTAGGTGACTTTTCAATTGGTATCAGAGCTAGTGCTCCTGATATTTAGGTTTAACCACCTAGGAGTCAAGATCTTGGTTTGCTAATCTTCATTTGCATTATCATTTGCACTCATACTAGTTTGCACTCATGGCTAGCCCTCCTATGTTTGACCATTTTAGACTTGATGCTTGGAAGGTGACATGACTAGGCATTTAAAAACTCTAGGTCATCTAGTTTTATCAAGCCATCACTATAGAAACCCTCCCTAATAGTAGCAAGCATAAGAAGGCAAATGCACTTGCACTTAAAACACTTAGAGCATCTTTTGATAATAATCTTTTACTTGTTTTTGATAGTTTTGATTCGGCTTTTGCAGTTTGGAGCGTCTTGACATCTCCGGAGCTTCCAAGGATCATTAACAATATGAGGAGATCTATGAGAAATGTATCCGAAGAGCCTTGTTTTTATGGCATATGGGAATGACTCCCATGAGGTACAATCGGACTCTCAAATAGATGATAGCTCTAGTTCATATTGCCTGGTTGTTTTGAAGTTCAAAATTTGAATGTTGACCTTGCTTTTAAACTTGAAAATTTTATGGAAAAACATGAGATTTGAAAAAGAAACATTTTGACTTAAAAGAAGAATTAAAGGATTTATGTTCAACTTTTGAATCGGTTTTGCAAGAGAAAGAAGAGATTATTAGTGAACGTGACTCACTTGAATCTCAACTTGAAATTGCTTTAAAAGAAATTGAAGTTTTGAAAAACAAAAATGATTGTGATGATGTTGTAGAACACAATGAAGTTTTGTCTTCTAGATTGGATCTTGTTTTTAAAGAAAATCTTTCTTTGAAAATGAAATTGATTTCATAACAAAAGAATTGGATTTGGTTTTGAATAAAAAAAATCTTTGCAAAATGATATTGATATCATGTTTGCCATACTAGTGTAGCTTCTACTTCTTGCACACCTATAGCATGCTCCACTTTGTCTTCTAGCATAGAAAATGATATAAATGTTTTGAAGAAAAATGTTGAATGTTTGGGCTCCACTTTGAGCCAATGCACATTGAATCATTCACGATTGGAAATCTTGGTTCGCAAGAAACAAGTTCCAACTATGCATGCACACCCTACACGGCATACACATGCTTTCCACGAACACAAACATGACATGTATGCTCATGTGTACACATGTACACATTGTGGTCGAAAAGGCCACCTTGCTAGATTTTGCTATGATCGTTTACATTTTGAAAATTTAGCAACTAATCTTGTTTGGGTTAGGAGAGATACTAACCCCCGTGGATCCACAAGGAAATGGGTACCAAGATCCACCTCTTTGATTTTTGATGTAGGTGGAGGCTCTTGCATCACGTGAGAGTTTTGGGTGCCTTGAGGTGGATGCGTTCTAAGCCTAAAAGAGAATCATTTGGATGCTTCACACTCAAGGAGATTTGGTGGGAGGACCACCATGGGTTTGGAGAACTAGAGATGAACCTTCATCGGTTTTGGTTTCATTCTCTAACTCCCATTTTTATTTGCATGCTTTTACATGTTCATCTATTCATAGCTTGTTTTGTTTCATTATTCATTATGCTTATGCTATGTTAGTTAGATTAGTGTTATACATGTTCAGTTACTTGAGCACTCATGTTTTATATGGATCTTATCTTTGTGTTCTCACCTTGTTTAGTACTATCATGTATGCCCTAGATCTAATGTACATGCATATACATAATGATCATATGGATGTTTATGATGTTTTGGATGACTCATGTTTTGATTAGTGTGATATTTGTCATATTTATTAGACTTATGCTTTACATGATTAATGGTTGAGACACCCATGTTTAGTATGGACCCATATTTTGTGTTCTCTTTATGTTTAGCTATCATGTTAATCATAGATCTAATGCACATGTCTTGTCATGCTAATCATATGGTTGACTATGACATTTTGTTTTAATAATTCGTGTTTTGATTATTATGTTTATCATGTTGGATTATGATTCCCGTTTTATGCTTCATGTTTTGACTACTTGCTTGAATGATAATTTTCATTAAGACTAGAATTTATACTTGTACAACGAGTGAGCTACAAATAGACCTTTATATATTTTGTTGTGCTTGAACGCTCATTTGTATTCACTTGATGTATTAGTATAGTCTAGTTTTGATGATTCTTGCATTTGACTTGTATTCACTATTTTACATGTTTTGTTTTAACTTCATGTATATGTACATCTTGTCCAAACTATCATCTATACATATACATCCTTGAGCCACGTGCCTTCATGCATATACTTTTGTGGACTCATTGTGTTTAGGATATGTATGTAAACTTTAGTTTGTACATGACATACATATGCCTTGAAGTTTAAATTGATTGGATGAATTTCATGTTTTCTAAGTGATTTCACATTTATGATGAATTTCATTTTTTTTTAAAGATGATTTCAATTGGTGATTTCACAATGAATTTCATATGAGCTTGATTGTCCATTTTCATGTTGATATGTTTCACAACACTTATACACTCACCCTATTTAATGTTTTCTCATGACTTAGTTTTCATGAGTACAAATTGTGCTATATGGATTTTTGAGTGTTTTAGTGCCATGTGTTTACATGCGTCTTCATGAAAAATATTTTTTATTCCTTATTTGAAGGATCTCGTACTAGTTGATTCATATAACTAGTTGTGTTATTCTTCATTTGGTAGTGATTTTCAAACGTACTCTACTTTCAAATCTACTTTTGAAAACCCCTACCATCTATGGGCGGTTGGATGGGAGACCATGATCAAGTATGTTTCATCTTGCAAATCATTTAAAACTTAACTTGGTTGGGAGGTAGTTGATATGAGTCATACACTTGATCTTATTGTTGTTTCAATTGGTATCATTAAATTCTTTCAATTGGTATCAATCTCGACATCTTTTGTATACTCATATATGTTTTGTTTTATATATGTATGCTTACACTTCATATAGTATCAATTTCTATTGGTATCTATTTCTTACATACATATATAGATGATTTATTGTGCTTATTATATCCTATATCTTGAAGCACAATTTTGGTTATGTTAAGCTTGAGTTTTTCAATGGTATCCATATACAAGCTTTATCATAATTTTTAAGATTGCTAAGCTTGAATTTTAATGAATATCATGTTTCAATTGATTTAATTTTCAATTGGTATCTTATTTCAAGCCTATGCATATTTTCTTTTGGTATTTCATAAAGGGGAGAAAACTCGTATTTTATTTTCAATTGGTATTTGGTTTACCATTGTTTTTGTTTCCCACTCCCTAACTTTATGATATCAAAGTAATTGGTATCATATGCTTATAATGAAAAATATCTTCTTTGGTATCAAGATGCTATTTATTATCTATTGGTATCAAGTTTACATTACATGTTTTCATTTTGATATAAAATGTTATTTTGTTTCAATACCTTGTTTTATTTCAAATAGGATTTAACATTTCTCAAAGTTTGTTATTTTCAATTGATATCATATTGACTTTGGTTTTACCCCTTGGAATAATTTATTGCTTCTTTGTTTTGAACATTTAGGGGGAGAAGTATTTATTTTCATTATGTTTGTTTTTACCCCTTTGTTGATGATTGACAAAAAGGGGAGAAGAATTTGTAGTTTATATGCATGGTTGATTTATGCATATGTTTTAGTTGGTTTTCATTGGTAAAAATATGTGGTTTCAATATGATTGGTTATTGGTATCAAGAGCAAGAACATGTTTTAGTAATGTCTTGTTTTAATTTTCAATTTTGGTATCAAGAGCAAGAGCATGTTTTGATAATGTTTTATTTTATTAGTATTGTTTTATTGGTATCAAGAGCATGTTTTGATATTGTTTTAACACATATAAACATGTTTAAGAACATTCATTGCATATCTTATATGTTTTATTGTTATGCATGAGTTAAGGGGGAGCTTCTTTGAAGCTTTACTTTAATCCATGCATATATAACTCCATGAGTTTTGTCATCATCAAAAAGGGGGAGATTGTTGGCCCAAAGGCCTTCCACTTTAGTTTTGATGATGATTAACTCATGTAGTTATATGTACTAATAATCTTGTGATTTTAGTTACAGATCATTAATCAAGATATTAGTTGGTGAAAGCTTCAACAAGATGGTTTGGAAGCATTCACATGGTGATTCAAGAGCCTAAGCATCAAAGGCGATATCTAGCACTCATTGGAGTCGTGCTCAGTGAATCTAGCTTTGGATCAAGCCGACTTGGAGATTGCGCTCTACAAGTAGACATCGGTACCATAGTTTAGTTTTGGGCTTAGATCCTAATTGTAAAGATTAGAATAGTATGATAAGTTCAAGTTCACAACACACACGTATCATGTTTTGGTTTTCGGTTTTTGGTTTAACCGATCTTAGTTTGCATGAATAGATATTATATCAAAACAAGTTTACATGGTTTAATGTATATTAGATTTGTTCTATATACATGCATGCTTCAACTCTTAGACAAACTTACTTTGATATACCTATTTCATGAGTTTTAGGTTTTAACAATACTTAATTTTGGAATTAAGGACAAAAACTATGATATGTATATGCTTCATGTATATTGGATTTCTATCCATATGCATCATGTTTCAAAATGGTAAATATCATGTTTTTGTATTTGGATGAGTTTAGACAAAATGTATTTTCTATTCAAGAATCCAAGTTTTAGAAAATACAAGGTTTGGTTTTTGGTTAAAATGAAAAGACATAAAAATAAGTTTTAATTGCTTGATATTTGAGTCAAAACTTTTATCACATGTTTATATATCAATGCAATTTGACAAAACTATTTTTTGGGATTTTTAGTAATTTACAAGAATTTATTCGATATTTATTTCCCCTATTTTTCTGACCTGTTTTTTTGCCTGCCAGGCTTGGTCGGTCGACCGTACGGTCGACCGCACCAAGTAGCCAGTCGACCGGGCGGTCGACAGACGTGCACAGATACGTGCACGCTGGCTACAGCCTTGGCCGGTCGACCGGACGGTCGACCGACTGAGAGCAGGTTTGCTCTCTGTTTGTTTGGGTCGACCGGGCGGTCGACCGCTTGCGCCAACGGTTCAAAAATTGACCGTTGGGCGGTCGACCGGGCGGTCGACCGTCAGGGTATTTCTGGCAAAAATTACAGCCAACGGCTAGTTTCCAGATTTGCCTATAAATACCCCATTTGCAAGAGTTTTTCTCTAAGATTTTTTGTGCGAATTTTTCCATACTCTCTGGTGTTTTTGCTGCAATTAAAGAAGTTTTTGAACTTGAATTGAACAATCTTTTTGGTGTTTTTGCTAGGGTTTGGAAATCAAAGAAGAGGGTTTTTGGGAAATGCTTTTGATTGAACTTCACCATCTTGATTTCTATTGATTTCCCAAGGATTTTTCTTTGTGATTCTGATTTTCATTCCATTGGTTTTCTGCACACTTGAGCTAAAATCTACTATCTTCTCTATAGGATTTTGTGTGGGAAAAGAGATTGTTTTGTGGTTGTTGTTTGAAACCACTAAGTTGTAAACCCAATTCTTCCTTTGTGCCATTTCCCTCATTGTGTTGAGAGGTTGTGCAACTTGGGTTGTGAGGTGTTTTGTGTAAGCTTGATGCTAATCCCTCAAGTTGTGAGGTGATTGTTTGTTGGATTGGAGGAGTGCCTCAAGGAGGAGGTTGTGTTTGTAAGGAAGGGAGTTGGGAACTCCTTGTAATTGTGATTGCCCCAAATCCTCGGTGGAGGTTCCCTTTGTGGGAGTCCTTTGTGGACAAGCTAGTGGAATGGAAATCCTTCGTGTGTCGAAGGCGGGGATATAGAGCTGGGTGCTCGAACCTCGGAACATATCTCTTTGTTTGCGCTTGATCCATTGACTCTTGCTCTCTCTCTCTTTACTTTGTGCAAATTGTTATATCTTGTACTTGCTTGTGTGTGCATCATTATAGTAATTGCAATTAGTTTTTAAATTCCGCATTAAGTTCACTAGATTAGTATCGTCACCTATTCACCCCCCCTCTAGGTGACTTTTCAGCTCAACTCCCCAATTTCACAATATTTTCATGATTCATCCTCAGTTTCACCTATTCAACATGATCAACCGTCTACCTTGAAACGAGTATGGAGTGCTTTCGTAAGTCTGAGCTTAAATTTAAAAACATGTTAGACTCACAATCTTCACTATCTTTCCAAAACTAAGATTCTTATACTCCCTTTCTGGACCATTCACTTGAAGAAAAATCACATCTAGAAAAGAGTACAGAAATTTTGTAGGGGTTCGTACTACAATTTCAAAAATCTTCATCTCAGTCTATAGATAGGTTGGGAATACAATTGAGTCAATTGGTCAACATTTATAAGAATGAAGAAACTATCTCTTATCAACCTTTGACCAATCCAAATATCTCTAATTCTATCGATTTGACCCAGGACTCTTGTTGTTTTGGAAATCAAGATTCCTACACTCCCATTCTAGAGCATCCACTTGAAGAAATATCATATCTAGAAAAGAGTATAGAAGTCATGCAGGAGTCTGCACTACAATTTCAAAAATCTTCTGCCCAGTCTATCAATAGGTTAGAAACACAATTGAGTTAATTGGTTAGCATTTTTAGGAAAGAGGAAACTCTATTTTATCATTTTGACCAATTCAGATATTCCTAACTCTATTGATCTGACCCAGGACTCTTGTCATTTTGAAAATCAAGATTCAATTCAGTACACCCATCTGAAGTTGACCAAACTTCAAATGTTAAAAATCCCATTGATATTTTGGCAAGCTATCCTTTTCCTGAGATTGACCTTGAGCATGAATATGATCCTGAACCTCAACTGGGTAATTTAATTTCACTTCCTGATTCCAAATGATTGAGGTGTTTTTACTTGATTCAGGCTTTTTCCTGAGTCAACACTGGATCCTGTGCCAATCCATCATGAATTGAATCATCAATCTTTCATGATCAACAAATTAAACTTGACCAATTTCATACTTTTAAATGTCCCATTGACAAATTGACAAGTTCTTATTTTTATGAAATTAAACTCAACAAGGAATGTGACTTTGATCCTCAAATTTGTGATCCAGTTCAAATTCCTGAATCAATGTTGACTCCTGTTTTGTTACCTAACTTGAGCAACATTTTAGAGTCAATTTTGGTTCCCACACCTATCATTCTTGAACTTGAATCAACAATCTTAGAAAGTCACATTCCGTTGTGGGAAAATAAATGTGGAATAGGATTTCAATTTCTTGATTTGGACCCGATTCCTGAACCAATTTGGACTCCTGAGCCTTTACTTGACTTAAGTCAAATCCCTGAGTGTCGATATTAGTTTATGTACTTCCTGAGCCTAAATCAATCATTCCATCTTTTTATACTCCATTTTGGGACAAATGTGTTGAAAATAATGACTCCGAAATTATTTGAAAATTTGGAAATTAGATGGGGTAAAATTCTTAATAAAAATCATTCATATACACATCATAATAATGGATTGTATTATAGAGGGCTCTGGTGGGTTCCTCCAAACTCCATGCAAATTGGATTGGGCTGCATTTCGTGGACCAATCAGACCACCACTAGAACCACCACCTTGAGGTGATTTTTCCTTCCCTCTCTATTTGTTTCATGCATGCATACACACGATGCATTAGGACAATGCATGAGATAAGTGTCGGGGAGGGTTTATTAACATAGAATTTTTTTTAGATTTTCTTTCTTTTTCACTTCTTTCAGGATACTTTTAGAAATCTTCCCTTTTGTATAGGATTTTTCTTTCTTTAAAACTTTTTGAAATAAGAGTAAAAGTTTTGATCTATTTTTGAGAAAATTAAGATGATGTTAGAAATTAAGGAAGTCTTACATTATGACATCTTAAACCTAGTTTAAATAATAGATCTTGTTTAAAATTATAGGTTAGTATAAAAGATTGGGGAGATAATTTTATCTTGAATTTTTTGCCTTAGACAGTTTGCACTTCACACTTACACATTTTTGGGATGGAAACAAAGACCTAAAATGCCACTAAGTTAAAAAAATAAAAAATAAAAAATAAAAATAAAACAAAAAGAAAAAATATATGGTACCAATAAAAAATCACTTATTAAGCTGGAAAATTATGCCTCAAGAAGCATGATTATTCACGCCTAACGGTGGTCAAAAGAAACAAATAAATTCCTCTAAGTTTTGTGGCCTTGTTTACTCGAGTCCTTAAACCCGAGGGATGTTTTCTCATCTGGTGCCCTAAGACCGTCTGTTCTGGGAGTCATCAGTTAAAGGCTCACTACCTGGGTAAACTAGAAAGCCTAAGAAAACTAAGAGAAGGAAAAGAGAAAAATATATATATAAATAAATGGCTTGATAGTTAGTTGAAATCCCAGAAATCTTCACTATCACAAAGTGCATATTATCTAGGTTTTATGAAGGATAAAATATTCAATCCAATTTTGAGTTCTTACCTTAATTGAAGACAAGATCTTGCATATAAACTAAGTTTAAGCATGAATAATCTTTGGTGGACTTATGACCTTAGATCATTTATATTTTTTTGCAAAAATATTTCATAAACTTGTCTCTCTTTCAAAATGTGTTTTCAAAATACTAACATTTGTTTCTATTTTTATGGACTTTGTAGGTGCAATCCCCTGAAAAACCTTAAGAGAAAACACTCTCCTCCTCTAGGGGCAACCTAGAGGTTTAACGGCTTATTGCACACGCTTAGTGCAATCGCGTCACCTGCGAAAGTGGTATAATGATATTTGTAGTATAGTTTTTCTTTTTCTTGTTTTGCTAGGGATGAGCAAAAAAATAGTGTGGGGGTGTGATTAGTCTACAGTTCTGCATTATTATATCGCATTTTCCTACTGATTTATGATAAAACGTCGGTCTAAACCGTATTTTGGTCTCTCTTGCAGATAATCAAGACAAGGAGGGCAAAAGGGTAATAAGAGCTTAATTAAACCCATTTTCGGGTAATTAAATCTGTATTTCTTAGAGGCCAAGCAAGAAAGTTTCTAGAAGATGCATTAAACCTAGACCATTGCGGGTGTCTGACATAAATCTAAATGAAATTAACCGAATCTGAGCATATTTAGAAGGTCCCTGAAGCGCCATGAACCTACGCACCAAAACGTCACGAAAACGCAGCTATGGCCTCATTTTCACTGCAATGTGGTGGGCTCACGCGTCGATTTTCGGAGTGGCCTCGTCTCGCCTTTCAGAGTCTTCTTTCTCCTATAAATAGCCCTGCAGAGTCCCGAAACGCAAGCATATTAAAAAATAGGCTAGGTTTTCTATCTTTTAGAGTAGTGTAGGTGTTCTTCTTTCTTTTGTATTTTTATTTTGTTTTTAGATCATGCATTAGGGCTGAGAGATTCAAAGAGAGAAAGAGAGGGATTGATGTAATAGATGGTGACAATCTATGTAAAGGTGTCTCCTTTCTTCTCCATTGTAATCTTCTCCATCTTCTACATGATGCTTAGCTAACTTTTCTTCTCATGGCAATCTAACTACTAATCACTAACTTGCTAACTACTTACATGATAATCCACATGAATCTAATAGCCTCTACAACGCCTTGCTCTTGCAAGAGCCATTGATGGCTCATGATGATGGATTCTAACATTTTAACATATCTAACATCTAACCCACTAACTTGCTAACTTGTAGTGTCTTCTTTATTTCATGCTCACCTCTAACCGATTTTGATGAATTAATAGTACCTTGCAACTTGTTGTGTGGTATAGATGTGTTGTTTGAATATAGAAGAACAATCTTATGAGCATGCTCTGTATCGTCTCTTGAAGCCAAGGATTAGTGATGGTCAAAGATCCATGTGAGGCAACTATTACTAAGAGGTTATCATGGTTAGTGGAGCAATTAGTAGTTAGTAGCCATGAGTTTTCTTTTATCTTGTTTTAAAAATCAATTTCCAAATTTTTTATTATTTTTCCAAACCTCTTCTTATTTCATTTTCTTTTATCTCTCATTTTCTACTTTCTTGTTTTCTTCCACTGATTCTATAATGATTAGTCACATATGTTGCATTTACATTGTCACCTTACCATGCTTTTTAGCTAATAAATCCTATTAATAAGTTTTCTTTTTCTTTGTTAAATGTTGGCCCAAGTGCTTAAAGAAAGAAAAGAGAAACAAGCCCAAAAGCCCACCAAATTCTGAATTAATTCAGAATAAATTCGAAATGAAGAAATCAGGGCTAAATCTTGGCATATCAAGAGGTTGAGAAGAATCTTCCCTGAATCGAGCGATTGAAGCCACACAATCAAAGGCTGTTTCGTCAACGTTTGGAGCAGAAACAAGAAAACCAGTAGAAGATACGGGACATACAACAAACAGGAGTCCTGCCCCAATTGGGAGTGGCCACCTGGCCACACAGGGCCGCGAAAACGCGGCCTAAGCCGCGTTTTCGTGGCCAAGTGATGGTTGTTGGGGAGCGTTTGCTCCCCCAATCTTCCCGGGATCTTCTCCTTTAGGTTTTTGCCTATAAAAGCTGGTTTCAGCAAGGAAAAATGTAGCGAAGACTAGGATTAGAATTTTTACTTATTCTTTAGGGATTTAGGATCTTTGTTAGATAGTATAGAAGTTGTATTTTTGATTTATAATTTGTTGTTCAGTGCAAACACCAGAGAGAAGAGTGGAATTGAGTGTGTAATTCATCTTTGAAGTGACAATCAAAGGAGCTTCTACTCGCTTGATCAACTCAACTCGAATTTGGTATGTTCAAGTTTGCTTTTCATTCTATCGTTGTTTTCATTTTGTGATGAGTAGCTAATTTGTTTTCTGGCTCACTAATGGATCTCTTCTTTCATTTCTCTCTTGACTGATTCCATAACAAGCAACATTTTTTGAAGCATAAAGTGCCTTAGTTAAAACTTTATTCTTGAAAGCACATGATGATTTCTTTACTTTAAACGTGTACTTTCAAAACACAAATCTCTTTGAACTGTTTTTATTCCATGCTTGCCTCTTCGCTCTTGATGGTTTAATATTCACTTCTTAATGATTTGTAATGAAAGGACTAAGATTTAAATGAGATGATCTTATTTATTTTACTTGGACATTAAAAGAAGCTAAAGGTTTATGGTTCAAAATAAAAGTGATGCAATCCAAATTTTCTTGAGATAAGTACATAGTTGAGTTAAACATTAGTGAGCCCGGATCTTTTTCTCTTATATCTAAAACAAACCAAACGATTTTCAAAGTTTATTTTCACCTTCTCCAAAGCCTTTTCTAAAAGTTGCAATTTCTCTTTAATCATCTCTTTCTTTCCATTCTCTTTTCCATTAAAAAACGAACACAATTCTTTGTTTTTAAACAATTCACCGAAAAGCTTCCATCGCATCCCTCCTCGTGGACACGACCCGTTAGTCACAGGCTACACGGTAAATTCTTAAACTCTTTGATTGTTCTTTCTTTTAGCAATCAGTTTTTGGCGCCGTTGCCGGGGAGGGAACGGTGTATTTGTTTTCTAGCAAGTTTTGTGTGTTGTTTCAGGGACTTGAAAATTCAGGATTTAGCATTCAAACTTTGCAAGAGAAGACTTGCAAATTCTGTGCCCCTACTCTCGAAAGTAGGAAACAGAATTTTAAGAAATTGCGTTGCAAAACTAAAAAATCATTAGACTACTAAAAACTTTTTTTTTGCAGGACATATTGCTTGCAAAAATTTAAGTTTTTGTATGTTATATTTGTGCTATTTCTGCTATCCACCATCCCTGTTTTAAGCCAACAGTAAAACACTTGTTGAAAAGTTTAAAAAAATTGATTAGAGTTTGCATTTTAGGTACGAGTCTTTTCAATACATTTACTTTACTGTTGAAGATAGCCGGAGACAAGGTATGTATGCATAGCATATAGTTTAGGAAACATTCTTGGTGATATTTTCTTTTGAATGCTACTTTTCTATATCTTGCACACTTTGCACAAATCAATTCTAAGGGCAAATCTAAGTCAAGATAAGGTGGGGAAGTCATTACTCTTCCTTAGCCCACAACCATCTCCAAGCACGCACAACCTAAGCCTAAGTAAAATCTGATAGACGTTGGCCCTAGGGATATCTCAAACTCATTAGGAGATTATCCTAAGGGGAAAAAGTGTTAGAACTTGACTCCTACCGAATCAGTGATTAGGAAAGGGATTAAGGGCCGAAAGCCCGAAGATTGGTGGCTACTTAATTAAGGAACGTCTTTGACGGATAACCTCCCACCAATCTTGCCCTGACCTGGCTGATTAGCTTGTGGTCAAAGTCTACATTATACCTCCAGTGGACAATCAATCAGTTAGGAGTTGTCTAGGTCAAGGTTACCTTAGACTAAGCTTGGTTGTTTTCTTTTCTTGACTATTGGTGAACTTGTTTGTGATTGTGTTTGTGTATGTAAGTGTGGTCAAGTGACCCTAATTCATCTAGGTTAATTAGAAACACATCACCACCCAAGTTCAAAATAAGACCAGATTCGGTTACGGATCGACCGACATCTTTGCAGGATAGGTTTTATCCCATTAGAACATCACTTCCATCCTGCATCCAACTTCCATCGGTTGGTGAACACAACTTTGAGCTTAAACCACAGTTCATCAATACACTCCCTAAATTCCATGGCTTAGAGTCTGAAGATGCTTATTTCTTCATAAGGGATTTGAAGAAGTATGCTTAATGATGAAATCCCACACCTTGCAGATAATGCTATTAGGTTGAGATTTGTCCCATTCGCTCTTAAGGACCTAGCCAAGAAATGGCTCTACAGCTTAACGACCGGCTCTATCACATCTTGGGATGGTTTTATCAAGGTCTTCTTGAAGAAATTCTATCCAATTCACAAGACCGCTCTCGTTAGGAAGAACATCATGCAGTTCAAACAAGAACCTAGTGAAACTGTTTTGGAGGTACTTTGAACGCTTCAAAGACCTCCTTATCCAATGTCCTCATCATGGAATAGAGAAATGGCGACAATGCCAAATTCTTTATGACGGTTTAGACTACTCGACCAAGACCCTCTTAGAAAGCATGTGCCAAGGGGGATTCTTGCAGAAGGATGAGCATGAAGGATGGGATTTATTTGAGAATCTAGCTGAAAAGACCATCCAATGGGAACCGACTAGTGAAAGCTCTAGAAATCCAAACTCTATCTCTTCAAAAGGAGGTCTCCATTCGATTGAATCATCCATAGCTAACGAGGCTAAGTTAGCTAACCTAGCGAGAAGACTAGAAGCTCTAGAAACTAAGGAACCAAGTCCAATCAATCAAGTCAGCCCAAACCAATTTCCAACTCCGGGTTGTACTTACTGTCAGACCATGAATCATGTGTTTGAGGAGTGTCTTGTATTTCAAGCTCACCAACATTTTTCTAAACCGATGAATGCAGCCTTCTCAAGGTCGAATAATGATCCTTACGCTCCACGTACAATCCTGGCTGGAGAAATCACCCCAATTTCTCATGGAGCCATCAAAGTAATGATCACCCACGGTCAAACCATGCAAGCCACTTCCATCATTCTAATAATTCTTTCAATCATCAACCCAACTTTTTCAATCACCCTCACAATTCTCCCAACACTTTTCAAATTATCAACAAAGTTTTCCCAGCCAAGCTCCACCACCTTCCTTCCAGAATCCTCAACTCGAAAGGAGAATGACTGATTTTGAGAGAAACATGGAAGGTACATGAAGAATCAGGATTCCCTCATGCAAACAATACAGAGGCTAGAGGGTCAAATGAGCCAGTTAGCCAACCCACAGTATGAGAGGCAAAAGGGTACCTTACCCAGTCAACCAATTATGAATCCTAAAATTCACAACAAGCTCATTTGGTTGAGGATCAATCACTGAAGCAATGTAATGATGTTCATACATTGAGGTCGGGAAAGAAAGTTGATAACAAAGTGTCAACACCACCCAATCCTAGTCAGCACAATCACACTTCAGTATCCACCTCATCTAATCCCACCCCTCCTAAAGTTGATGAATTTAAAAAAGATAAGTCAACCAGTCATGTGCACCAGCCTATAGCATCATTTCCTAATAGGCTGAAAAACAAGCAAAATCCGCACATGGATAAGATAATTGAGATCTTTAATCAAGTGAAGATAAATGTGTCACTCTTGATGCCATCCAACAAGTCCCATCTTATGCTAAGTTTCTTAAGGACAAGTGCACCAAGAAGAGAAAGACTAATGTACCTAAAAAGATCTTCTTAGCCACTAATATCAGTGAGCTACTATCGGGTCCGATCCCTGTCAAGTACAAGGATCCAGATAGTCCAACCATTGCTTGTACAATAGGACAAGCCGAGATTAGTCGTGCACTTCTTGACTTGGGGGCAAGTATCAACTTGCTTCCATTCTCAGTTTATCAACAACTTGGGTTGGGCGATCTTAGTCCAACTCGAGTCACTATCCAACTGGCCGACCGTTCAGTGAAAGTTCCAAAAGGGGAGATTAACGATGTCCTTATCCGAGTTTGGGAGTTTATTTACCCTGTTAATTTTATAGTTCTTGAGACACAACCTGTGTCTAACTCCAATCATAGGGCTCAAACTCCTGTTATCCTAGGGCGACCATTCCTTACTACTGCCAATGCCATCATCATTGTAGGAATAGATCCATGAGGTTAACTTTTGGGGACATGACTAGAGAAGTCATGTCTTCAACCTAGACAAACAACCTCGTAAGATAAGAGATCAAACATTTGAGGTAAACTTTGCTGGAAACAATTGTGATGAAGAGAGTGAAGATTCTGAAGATGAGTCGCTGTTTCTTAATGAATTATTTAAAAATGAATGTGATTATCTTGATGTCGAAGATCCTCATGTTAGAGTACCCTTTAAAAAGGGAAAAATTGATTTGAATATCTTCACTTTTGATGAGCCACCAATAATGCATCTCATGAGGATATAATTCAAGAACCTCCGATCGATATACTCTTTGAAAACCCCTTCGAAGAAGAACTTATGTGTTTGGATGAACAAACTAGGCATCTTTTGGTTAATTATATATCTCTGGGGAAAAGTGTTGACCTAAGCTTTGAGGAGATATATGGAACTGAGTTAGAATTTCTAGGCATTCATAATGAAGAAGTTCCAAATGAGAAGGGTGGTGGTGACAAATTTTTTAATAATGATTGTAGTAATATGTGGAAGAAACACCTAAAGGAGATGAGATTGGGGAGGCAGAAAGCTAAATGACAAAATAATTGGCCTCCCCACTGTGCCCTGTAAAGAGGACCCATTGGAATGATGGGAAGAGAGCTAGAGGAATAAGACCGAAAAAGACCTAGGTGTGGGAGAAACTTGATATTGTACATATTCTTGTATAATATATGCACCTCTTTTACATTTCATTTCATGCATGTATATATTTCTTTCATACATTGGGGACAATGCATAAGATAAGTGTGGGGGAGGATTCTAACATGATGACTACTATATCTTGAAATTTTTTTTATATATATAACTTGAAAAAAAAACTTTTTGAAAGGGGTAGACAATATTTTGATATATTTTTTGTAAGAAATTAAGTCAATTTTAAGGAATAAGAGAAACATAATTAGGATTTCTTACACTTGGTCAAAATAAGATAACTTGTTTGATATTTAGGGTTAGGAAGAAAATTTGTGAAAGTAATTTATTCTTGATATTTACCTTGATGACATCACACTAAATACACTTACACACTTAGGGTTTAAAAACAGAGACTCTTATGCCTTTAAAAAAATATATTATGAAAAAGAAAAAAAATAAGTCTAATTATTGATTAGCTAGGTGCTTTGGCCTAAGGCAGCCTTAGTATTTATGCAAAAGATAATTAGATAAGTTTGAAAAAAATGTGTATATAAATCCTCTGATTAAGCTGAGTATTTATGCCTCATGAAGCATAAGTATTCACGCCTAAAAGGGGTACATCGTATAAATAAAAACCTTAGTTTTGTGGCCTTATCTGCTCAAGTGTTTAAGTCCTTAGGGGTGTTTTCTCACCTGGTGCCCTAAAACTATCCGGTTTGGGTGCCACTGACTGAATGCTCGTTACATGGCAGATTAGAAAGCCTAATGAAATTGAGGAATAAATTTTCACCAAAAATAAATAAATATAAGGCATAGGAGTTAATGTTAAAGAACCCTTAGTCAACTTCACAGTCATGATGGTGCATACGACTCAGGGTAAATTAATAGACTAGATGAGAATTATAATTTGACGCCTTACTTTAATTGATGACATATTTTTGAATAGAGACTAAGTTTAGGAATGAAAAATTTGATATTCCTGTAACTTATAGATTACTTAAAGCCTTACAAATATACTTCAAATATTTTTTCTTCTCAAATGCTTTTCGAAAATACTAACTTTTTTCTCTTTCTTTTTGAATTTTGTGGGTGCAATCCACTGAAAACCCTCACGAGATAAAACTCGTCCTCTAGGGTGACCCAGAGGTTTAACGGCTTGTTGCACATGCTCATTGCAATCGAGTGACCTGCGAAAGTGGTCTAATAATTGATTTGAATTAGTCTGATGTTTTGCTCGAGGGCGAGCAAAAGATAAGTGTGGGGGTGTGATTAGTCACATATGTTGCATTTACATTGTCACCTTACCATGCTTTTTAGCTAATAAATCCTATTAATAAGTTTTCTTTTTCTTTGTTAAATGTAGGCCTAAGTGCTTAAAGAAAGAAAACAGAAACAAAGCCAAAAGCCCACCAAATTCTGAATTAATTCAGAATAAATTCGAAATGAAGAAATCAGGGCTAAATCTTGGCATATCAAGAGGTTGAGAAAATCCTCCCTGAATCAAGCAATTGAAGCCTCACAATCAAAGGCTGTTTCGTCAATGTTTGGAGCAGAAACAGAAAACCAGTAGAAGATACGGGACATACAACAAACAGGAGTCCTCCCCCATTGGGAGTGGCCACCTGCCACACCAGGGCCGCGGCCAAGTGATGGTTGTTGGGGAAGCGTTTGCTCCCCCAATCTTCTCGGGATCTTCTCATTTAGGTTTTTTCCTATAAAAACTGGTTTCAGCAAGGAAAAATGTAGCGAAAACTAGGATTAGAATTTTTACTTATTCTTTAAGGATTTAGGATCTTTGTTAGATAGTATAGAAGTTGTATTTTTGATTTATAATTTGTAGTTCAGTGCAAACACCAGAGAGAAGAGTGGAATTGAGTGTGTAATTCATCTTTGAAGTGACAATCAAAGGAGCTTCTACTCGCTTGATCAACTAAACTCGAATTTGGTATGTTCAAGTTTGCTTTTCATTCTATCATTTGTTTTCATTTTGTGATGAGTAGCTAATTTGTTTTCTGGGCTTACTAATGGATCTCTTCTTTCACTTCTCACTTGACTGATTCCATAACAAGCAACATTTTTTGAAGCATAAAGTGCCTTAGTTAAAACTTTGTTCTTGAAAGCACATGATGATTTCTTTACTTTAAACGTGTACTTTCAAAACACAAATCTCTTTGAACTATTTTTATTCCATGCTTGCCTCTTCGCTCTTGATGGTTTAATATTCACTTCTTAATGATTTGTAATGAAAGGACTAAGATTTAAATGAGATGATCTTATTTGTTTTACTTGACATTAAAAGAAGCTAAAGGTTTATGGTTCAAAATAAAAGTGATGCAACCCAATTTCCTTGAGATAAGTACATAGTTGAGTTAAACATTAGTGAGCCCGGATCTTCTCCTCTTATATCTAAAACAAACCAAACGATTTTCAAAGTTTATTTTCACCTTCTCCAAAGCCTTTTCTAAAAGTTGCAATTTCTCTTTAATCATCTCTTTCTTTCCATTCTCTTTTCCATTAAAAAACGAACACAATTCTTTGTTTTTAAATGATTCACCGAAAAGCTTCCATCGCATCCCTCCTCGTGGACACGACCCGTTAGTCACAGGCTACACGGTAAATTTTAAACTCTTTGATTGTTCTTTCTTTTAGCAATCACACAACCACTTCTCTTTTGTTTTCGTCGCCATTTCCATTGCCTTCTTTACCTATCACTTTCAGGATTTCTTTTATTTTTCTTTTTTAATTCTTTAACAAAGAAGAACTGTTAACATAACACGTGAACATAAACTGTTAATGCTTCTATCGTCTCCCGTCCCTGTGGATTTGACCCGTTGAGCCAATGCCATAACGGAACTATCGAGGGAACATTAGCACACATATACATTTTCATTGATTTCATAAAATACAATTTTTTGAATGTTGGTTCCACTCCAATCAAATTTTAAAGCCGCGTTTCCGCGGCAATACCAGGGACCTAGGTCCCTGGTTTTTGGTGCGTTAGTTCATGGTGCTTCAGGACCTTCTAGATATGCTCAGATTCAGTTAATTTCGTTCAGATTTGCGTTAGACACCCGCAAGGGTTTAGGTTTAATGCATCTTCTAGAAACTCCCTTACTTGACCTCCAAGAAATGCAGATTTAATTACCCAAAAATGGGTTTAATTAAGCTCTTATTACCCTTTTGCCCTCCTTATCTTGATTATCTGCAAGAGAGACCAAAGCACGATTTAGACTGACATTTTATTCATAAATCAGTAGGAAAATGTGATATAATAATGCAGAACTGTAGACTAATCACTAGGTCCAGTGAATTTACAAGCTAAGGGATGCATTAAGATTTGACTTTCTCAAATGATTGAACAACCTATGTATCTCCTTTTGGTTTTAACATGTGAGATTGTGGTCTCTATTTATGAAGCCATGCTATATTATCTCCTCTCGTTCTCAAATCTAGCCAACTAATTAATTGTGGCAATCAATTAATATCATTAAACCAAAATAGAAACTTAATATACATATAGTAATGAAGAATTACATAATCTACAATACTATTCGTCAAATTAATTAGCCTACATCAACGCCCTAACTAAGGAGAATTAGTTCATGATAATAAAAGTGCAAAGTATAATATTAAGCATGAAATTCATCTTCAAGTAATTTAGAAAAGAAAAGAAAAGAAAGAACCAAATTAGAGTGGAACCTAGATGCTTCTCCTCTGATCTTCTTCTCCAAAACACCAGAATTTCTCCAAAAGCTAACTAATTTATTAAAGAATAGAAAGAATACAAAGCTTGCTTCCATAATTTTTTACAAGAGATCGTAGTGATTTATATAGACCTCTGATTCGTAAAACAACTGACCTAAGGTTCTCCTGGTAGTGGAGTAGCATCGAGAGCGAGAGCAAATCAATACAACAATGATGGAAAGGCTATTTCTTTGGTGTTTTGCTTTAGGTTCTAGGGCGACATCATGGAAGGATGTTTGCGTGCATGGTTGTATCATAGAGGATGGATGTAAGTTATATTAAGCATTCCTCAACTTCTGATGGTAAATTAATTGCTAAGATTAGTAGATCAGAATCAGATGAAACCTTAGCGAGATGGTCCAGTACTTAGTAGGCTATGTGCTTGGGGAAAGGCCCCAATATATGCATTTGATAGCTAGTGTTACAAGTATGTGGAAGCCTACATGTTCTCTAAGGTTATTCTCAAGGGAAAACGGTTTTTCTTTTTCAGATTTGGCACAAAGGAAGAGTGTAAAAAATTTTTGCAACAGGACCTTGGTTATTCAATGGGAGATTGATAATTCTAAATTAATGGTCAGAAGATATAGGTTTGGAAAGAGATCCGTTATCAAGAGTACCTGTGTGGATCCATTTTTACATCTTACACTTTGGTCTAATTCAATTTTCAGCAAATTGGCTAGTTTAGTTGGGTTCCATTGTTGATGGACAAAGCCACTGTAACAGGAGAATGGCTTTCTTATGCAAGATGTTTCTTGAGATAGAAGCTTTGAAGCCATTACCAAAAACTATAACAATTGCATTGGAAAAGGGAGATATGTTTGAAGTGTAGGCTGAGTTTGAATTGGTTCCCCCTCTATGTAAAAGATGTGACACTTTTGGTCATCAAGCTATTCATTGTCCAACTACACACACATGGGTGCCTAAAGATAAGCAGCAAGATGTTTCTAACCTTATAGGCAATCAGAGATGTAGAATTTCATCGATAATTGTACTCTAAGCTCCATTTAAAAGTTTAATTTAAATGGGAAGAGAAGAAGGCATGTTTCTTTGCAAAATATCGTTTAAAATTATGACCACTTCATTTTGGGGGGTTCATTTCGCCACCTAAGTCAAACTATAATTAGAAAAAAAACTCACTTGCATAATTTTTTTGTTTTAGCTACCTCTTTTTCTAAGTAAGGATGTGTGCTCACGTGTCAAGCGCTGAAGCACTCATCAGCAGGAAAATGAAAATGCCCTAAGTAATCACTTAAAAAAAGCCGATCACTTCAAAAATATCCTATTTCTGAGGACTACGACTATGTTCGTAACCCTCACAAAATGATCGCAGTATAGAGGACTGTAACTATGACCGCAATCCTCACAAAATGTCTTATTTTTGAGAACTGTGACTATGATCACAGTGCTCACCAAATGCACTATTTATGAGGATTACGATCAGAATCGAAATCCTCACAAAAATATCATGTTTCTAAGTTTTTATAGGGTCATGACCATGATCGTAGTCCTATTTATTAGGACTGTGACCATGATCGCAATATTCCTAAAAAAATCCTATATTTAAGTCTTTATGAGGATTGCAACTATGGTCACAGTCCTAAAGTTACAGTCCTCATAAAATGCACTATTTTTGAGTTTTTGTG
>JAVJIF010019391.1:0-83434 GCA_038442645.1 Agave tequilana | reverse complement strand
CAAAGTCAGTGTTTTAAATATCGGATATCGGTGATATAACGGTCGGCAAAATTATATACCGGATACCGGATACCGGGTGATATATCGCGGTATGGTACTAATACGGTTGATATATCAATATTAAATACATATAAGATTATTAAAAGAAATAAGTTATTATCCAAACAATCATATAAAAAAATCATTGAAATATCATAATGAACATAGAATAAAATAAAACGATCTCTCAAGTAAAAAATAATAACTATTATCAAAATAAGTAACTATATCGGCCGATATATTGGATATTTCATCTCGGATATCGGCCGATATATCGGCCACGTGACGATATATCGGCCCATATCGGTCCAAAACGATATCCGATAAATTTTTGTATTTATCATATCGTTTTGGATAAAATACCGGTATCTGGGCCGATATACCGGTATATCGGCCGAT
Source organism: Agave tequilana (assembly GCA_038442645.1). Classification (NCBI taxonomy): domain Eukaryota; kingdom Viridiplantae; phylum Streptophyta; class Magnoliopsida; order Asparagales; family Asparagaceae; genus Agave; species Agave tequilana. Next base: position 82,996 of record JAVJIF010019391.1, on the reverse strand, counting down.
ATTTAAAACAATGTCAAAGTAGAGAAGTTCGGAAAGAATCGAATGAACTTTTTTGATTGTTTGTCAAACTTGACATCAACCTCTACATCTTGTGTCAAACTCGTGTCTAACTATGCCATGAAAACTAAACTAGATGGTCATTTAATAGGAAGAGAGACCCACTTTACAGGTTATGGAGCTAAGCTCTTACAACTAAGGAGCCTTTTAAATTCCTTTCGACTAGGAAAGCCTAGATTGGGAGAAAGAAAAGTTACTATAGGGAATTTCATCTCAAAGCAGACAAATTTTCAGAAAAATTCAGTCAAAGACCCTCTAGAACGTTATGATGAAATATTGTCTTTTTGAATATGAATATTGTCGCATAGCCTTAAGTCAATTTCTTGTAAGAAGAAGCTCTAAAAGTTGTTACCCTTTTGTTTGTATCTTTTAATCTAATCATACAAATACATGAGTACACCTTTTGACCAAACTCCTATGGCTCCTTCAGGAATAGGAATAATGTATACCCCCCCCCCCCCCCCCCCCCCCACCAAAAAAAAAAAAAATCTGGTGCTCGCATTTTTTGCATAGTGAATACGGGTCAGGTCACCTAAATGAACTTTTGTAGGCTTATTATTTCTTACAAGAAGCCTCATTCTTCCTTAAGAGGTGTGAGTCAACATAATGATATTACAAGTTGGTTATTCACCCTTTTCATTATAGAAGTTGTGATGCTTAATTTTTGGATCACGGAGTTCTAGTAGTACAAATTGTTGAGCATAATGCGAACAAATAGTCCCACATCGGTTAGACTTTTGGATGATCTTGGGTATACAAGTGTTTGAGCTACTCCACCTAACAGGTTACCTTTGGGATGGTGCCCCAAATCTTATAAGTGATATCAGAGGCATGTCTCAGACTTTTGGACCGGATGTGTGGAAGATTCCAAGAATGGACCGGGCCTGGACCGTTGCCCTGTGGGACAGGGGTGAATGCTAGTGGCTAGGCTGGCTGGTTTCCTCCTTCGTTGTGACGACAGGGAGGCCCGAAAGATGTTGTAACTCTTTATTCGAAGAGGGGATTGTTGAGTATAGTGCGAACAAATAGCCCCATATCGGTTAGACTTGGGGGTGGTCTTTTTGGTATATAAGTGTTTGGGTTACTCCACTTAACTGGTTAACCTTTTTGATGGTGCCCCAAGCCTTATACAAATTGCACATATGATCTGGCTGGTTTCCTCCTTCGTTGTGACGACAGGGAGGCCCGAAAGATGTTGTAACTCTTTGTTCGAAGAGGGGATTGTTGAGTATAGTGCGAACAAATAGCCCCATATCGGTTAGACTTGGGGATGGTCTTTTGGGTATATAAGTGTTTGGGTTACTCCACTTAACTGGTTAACCATTTTGATGGTGCCCCAAGCCTTATACAAATTGCACATATGATCTGGGTGTGTCCCTGGTGAAACCATCTGTATTCTGTGCATGACACTGGATAGGAGGCATGTAAATTTACTGTTTTAGACTAAAATCCAATAATATATATCTTATTTAAACTTTGATTTGTGATGTTATTTAAGACCAGGACCTAACCCTGATTTTATCAGGACTCGACCTAAAACCTGGCACAATTTGAACAATGAATTGGGAGATCCCAGTCCAAATCTTGGCCTCCCAGAGGTGTTGTTTATGTCCAGGACTAGTCAAATAAGACCAGAGAATAGTGTCTTGGTTTTTCAGTTGATTTGTCCATGGGCGTAGAGAAGGTTCTGTTGTATTCCACTTCAGCAATCATTCTGGTCAAATCTAGCATTTGCATTGACAACACAGCCTAATTAGCAACCAAATTCACCAGTCATTGGAACAGACCTTAGCATTTGTATAGGGAATATAGTGGTGCTCTTCCACCTGCGAGACCGGTCTGTAAGCAAATCTTAGATTTTTCCCCTTTTACCGGACTATGGGTTGTGAGTAATTGGCAGCCTGTCATCCGTGTTTCAAGGAAAAGAAATAGGTCACATGAGTCAGCCAGTGGCTGCTAAGAATGCTAGAGCAGCAAATGTAGTGGTTCAGACTCTACAATGTGAAGCATGCTTTATTGCTATATTTAGGTGGACCATATTTCATTTATCTATATTTCTCCGAGTTTTAGTCTCATAATTTAGAGTTATGGAAGTCCTTGTCTTCTTTTGAGTAATTTTTCGGTAAAGAGTAGGGATGCCAGATGAATACAGTTTATGATACTCATCATTCTTAATTAGGCCACTGACTGGATGTTGGAAAGGTGAAAGTTTCTAAAGTTTATATTATGCTTGTGGTATTAGTAATTCAGTAATCTTGGTTTTGAATTTTACATTGCACTTTGCTTGATTAGGCGATATGGTTGGATATCATAAAGATAAATTTTTAGTTACTATTCTAGTAAACCATATCTTACCTTCATAAGAATTATTGGTAAAGGATTCATGACATTAACCGTAAACAATTATGGTGATTATCTTTGTAGTTGTTTCTTTTTGGTTCCTGATTTCCTTTTTATGAAGATGGCAACAATTATTTTGGCTGATTATTGTAGTCTGAATGGTTGGCCTCAGATATTAACATATGGCATCCAGATCCTTGAACCCCCTCAATCTACTATCTAGCCGATGTATTCAATTTGGAATTTGACTTTCTGAATATGATAATGCAAAATTTTAGTTGCAGTATTGTACTTGTGCTTGATATTTGTTCCTTGTTAGGTTCAAGTAGCCTAAGTGCATCACTCAAGTGCCTAGTGGGCTTCTACCTTAATTGAAAGGGAAAAATTTTATCCTTTTCTTTCTTCCGAGTCTTCAAGTAATTTACATTTTTTGAGGTTTGATTGCAATAATATTCCATTTGCTAGGCTCTTGATGCGTTTATTTGTTATTTGTCCCACTTTACCTTCTTAACACTTGACCATTTTTCCTTTTGCAGTTCCATGTAGATTGTGCCGATCCATGGCTGAGGCAGGAAGGCACATGCCCGATTTGTAAATATCGGTAGGTCCAGGGTTCCATGAAAGTGACAATGATGAACCCGAGCATATGGTATAGACACCTCCTATCTTGTTTTACACCCTGGGAATCTAATGCGAGCCTCCATCCAAGAGAATATATACCCCACAATCTGCAGTGGAGAAGTTGGCTTCTGTGAGAGTGCTGAAACTCAAATGTTTTGACAGCGTAACCTGCTCAATGGATGCTGGAGTGTCTTGAAGCTTAGAGCGTAGCAGTTCCTGTTAGACCCCTGCAGTTGTCTGGTCTCAATGTCGACTTTCATATCCCAAGGGAGATTTTCAGTAATATGGCACCTTCCAGGCTTTCATACACCCTGACAATACCTAGCTTTCTTACCTGTATGGTTTGTGGTGTTGCATTGAAATGAAACGCATAATTTCTCGTTACAAAATGAGCTTTTAGACGTGATGAATCTATGTATTTGCGAAAAGCTTATTAGTCTTTCAGAACTTGAACAAAATGTTTTTGTACGTAAGGATTCTCTCTTTTTGTCGTTGATGCTCCACCGATTAAACATGTAGTCGATGAGTTGATCAGAGCAGGCTTATTACTGTGTTAAGTCAGTGTTGGGGATGTCTTGAATCCTAACCCTACAGTTGTGTATTGTATTTGAACTTGTCGAGGAGTATTTTGTGGTTTTTCTGTATTGGAAAACAATTATGGGAATATAGTTGTGTTTTCCAGCCGTGAGGGGAAAGTGTGGAGACATTTTTATGTATTCTATCATTCCATCATTCATGAGAATAGGGTTTTCAGACCGGTATGGATCTCTTCTTTTTTGTAGTTCTCTCTTCTGAAATAGTGAAACTATTATCTGCCGCTCCCCTTGGACGTAGAACTTGTTTCGAACCGTGTTATTTCCATGAGTTTGTGATTGTTGTTTTTCTATCAGAGATCTTAATCTTGGTTTTCTGTGTTAAACCCTAATGACAAGTTATATAACATGCATCCATGTGTGGGATGTAGGAATTCCATGCTACAAATTTCTTTGATTGTTGGGAATTGCTTGTTGACATACATGGACGTTTGTGTTTTCAGGAACTTTTTCCTTTTTTTTCTTTTTTATTCTTATTTATGGGAAACCATAATGTACAAATTATAACTAGGGTGTAGTGTTCATAGAGTCTGCCCATGGGCTGTTTGTCTCGCCGTAAAAGGCGTAAAAGTCTGTAATTCGTACATGACTCACAACGCAATTACATTACGGCTTTTGTTTGGACCGTAATTCGTAAAAGACTTACACAACTCAACTACCGCTCACTTGCAATCCAATTACCACTCACTTACAGTCCCAGTTACAGTTAATTTGTGATCATGCAAATTTGTATTATTTTTTTATGTTAATATTAATTTTTTTTAATATTTAACATTTTTAATATTTATTTGCAATATTAAAACTTTTTAAAATCACCAAATAGTTAATTGTGTGGTCAACTTTTTCACTTACGACTTACACATTACGACAACCAAACACCGTAAAATACAATACATTTTCCTATTTACAATTTTATATTACCAACCAAACACCGTAAAACTTACATGCATGTAACTCATTTACAACTATAAAAGATTTTACCAATTACGACTTACGAATTACGGTCAATTACGACAACCAAACAGACAGTGTAGAGAGACTACATAGGAGCAGAGACAAACATCACGGATCAATAACCAACTTCCATTACTGTAAAATAGCAAGTAGTACATATCTGTTGGAGTTGTTGCATCATTGTCGATGGTTTTGTCCAGTAGCCAATGCCTTCTGAATAACAATAACGGTAAACCGCCTACCAGGGCATGTTTGTTTTCTTGAAAGAGAGAGGAAGAAGGAAGAAATCCGGCTCAAATCCAAGCTCCCGTGTTTGGTTCGCGGAGGAAGAGGAGGGAAAGATGGTAAACCGCCTAGGCTTGTTTGTTTTCTTGAAACAGAGAGGAAGAGAGAGGAAGAAGGAAGAAACCGAGCTCAAATCGAAGCTCCTGTGTTTGGTTCGCAGAGGAAGAGGAGGGGAAGACGGAGGAAGAAATCCGAGCTGGTGCTGACTCGGATCAGAAAAAGAATAATCCCACAACAGTGTTATCTCAATATGATGAATACAATTCGAATTTAATTTCAAAAATAACTCAAAGAAACCATACCTAACAGAAACAAAATTCATTGTAACAAGAAACTACACAACAGGGAGATGGAATCCATGCCCTTTGGATTCTTTTTTCCCCTAACCAAATTTCTAACTTATCACTGTAAAGACTGATAAAACTTGGAGACCAAACAATGTCAAGATTACACAAAGCTCACATCAAAACATATCTTTTGTATGAGATTGTGCGTATGTTGGGACAACATGCAACTTCAGCTATAGGGTCTGTTTGGTTGTTGTAATCGACCGTAATTCGTAAGTTGTAATTGGTAAAGTCTTTTATAATTGTAAATAAATTACATGCATGTAAGTTTTATGGTGTTTGGTTGGTAATATAAAGTTGTAAGTGGGAAAGTGTATTGTATTTTACGGTGTTTGGTTATCGTAATGTGTAAGTCTTAAGTGAAAAAATTGACCACAAAATTAACTATTTGGTGATTAAAAAAATTTTAATATTGCAAATAAATATTAAAAATGTTAAATATTAAAAAAATTAATATTAACATAAAAAAATAATACAAATTTGCATGACTACAAAATTAACTATAACTGGGCTGTAAGTTGGTGGTAATTGGGTTACAAGTTAGTGGTACTACTTAAGTTGCGTAAGTCTTTTATAAATTACGGTCCAAACATAATTGTAATTGAGTTGTAAGTCATTTACGAATTACGGACTTTTACGCTTTTTACGGCGAAACAAATAGCCCCATAAACTAATCCAAAAAAGTAGTCTTTGGTTGCGTGCTATTGATTCTCATGTATTGTTGGATGTTAAAACAACAATTGGGGGTCAAAATGCACCAGCTGCCCTCAAAATGAGCACAGCTCCAACTACATTTGGGGAATTGTGCTAAAGCATTATACATCAACAAAAAGAAGTCTTAAGTGAGCTTTTTGTTCTATTTCTCTCATTTAGAAAAGTTCAAAAAAAGTTTGAAAACTTTTTTCTTCCTTTTTTGGGAGAAAAGCATTATGCATCGGAATCCCATATAGTAGAAAGAAACCCTCACCACCTTTGAGGAAAGTATAAAAGGAGTAAAGAATACATGTTACACGCATAGGAAACACAACAAGCCAGCCACCACCTCCACAGGCTGCTTGTAACTGCATGTCTCCGTATAGAATCTCCATACATTGTGAATGAGTCTCTACAAACCGCTAGTTGAGTATAGTAGAGCGCGCACGCTATGAAGTCTGGCTATCGATAATATATCTCCTCAGCGCGTCCAACAAATTTTGTAAATGATTTTGTATTGGTTCTGAAGGGGAAAAACATGTATAGAAAGGAGAAACAAGTTCTAAACTACATAAAAATTTTAAGAAAATGTGAAACATATATCAAGGCTAAACATGTCAAAACACCAATACAAAATAAACTGTACTTTCGAAAACGTAAATTTTTGTGTGTGTATATATATTTGAGCATCAAATTTATATTATACTTTTTAACAAACTAAGTTCTTACAAGGTTCTAAATGGCTACAAGAATCTTCGAGCATGCTTCTAATAGCGAGGTTGAGTGCTTTAAGCTTCATTTTGTACTTGAGTATCTTTTAGCCATCAACACCTTCCGTTAGAGGAAGAAAACTATTAGATGTTCTTGAACCCTGAAACACACTTAAAACACTTGAGCTTGATTAGTACTAAATAACCACATATATTTTGTTATCATCAAAACACAAAACCGGTAATTGTAACCTTTGGGCCAACATTTAGAATATTTAAAACCTAACAAAAAAATTGGTGTGTAAGAGTTTTTAAATGTTTAGATTATGATCAAATGATCGGATCGAGAATTTATATGTCTAAAATTATAAATCTAAGTAATATGCTACTTTCGACCGTCTATTTTATGCATACTTAATGCATGAACAAGAAAACTACAAAACATTAGATTTTTTATTTTTATGTACTTTAAATGATATAGATCAACTTCAAAAGAATAAATCTTCTATTTGAATGTTATATTATTGAATTTAAATGGGAGGGATTTGTGCTCCAATCCTTTTAGAAATAACTTAGTTTACACATAAAAGTAAGCTATACATGTCCGCAGATGTGAATCCTAAGCATGTCCGTGTAAAAGATGCGGGCCTACTTGATTTGTTGCAAGTGAGAGTAAAAGATGTAAGTGGGCACTGAGGATGAAAAATGTGAGATGCAAGTGGGCAATGAGAATGAAAAATGTACAATGCAAGTGAGAAATTGAGATTTGTATAAGTAAATTTTCCGGTGTTTGATTTTAATGTGAAAGTGTAAGTGAAAAATATATTGTGTCTTACGGTGTTTGGTTATTAATTTGGAAGTGTGCTTGTCACAAAATTAATTATTTGGTGATTTAAATAATATCAATATTATTATATTAAATCTGCTATTAAAAATTATAATATATAATAAATTTATCAATTAAATATTAAATAGTAATAAAAAATATTAAACTAATAATGAAAGTAATAAAAAATAAAATATTAACATCACAATAAATCTATATTACTAAAATAATAATAAAAAAATAACTAAAATAATTATATATTAAATATTAAAATATTTTTAAATACAAAATTTTAAATTTATAATGATTAAAAAAATATTGAAATTCTAAATATTAATATTATTTAAAAATATAAATATTAAAATATTAGTTATTAATTATTAAAATAATATATAAAATATTTAAAATTAAATTAATTTTTAAAATATTAATCTAATATTAAATATTAATATCAAATATTTAAAATTCTATTATAACATCCTAGAAGTGGGAAAATGTGGATGTAAAAGTGGAAAATGACATTGGGAAAAGTACAAATGAGATGCAAGTCCCACTTGCACTTTTACCATTGAAATAAACAGTGAAAGTGGTAAAAAAGTTTTTCCATTTGCACCTTTTCCTCCTTTTTTCTCAAAACAAACACTCCCTAAGATGAAAAGACGATGTTTTTTTAATTAAAAAACTCATTTTAATAAATAATTAGAAAAAAGACATCTTCCTAAAATAATTACCAAAATCGCCATGTCGGCGATTACCGTTTTTGCCTCATAGCGTTGCGCTGGCAGGCGTGTGGAGGAGAGAAAATTCAGGTTTGAATTTTCAAAACCTGAACAAAATAGCTTAAAATTCAAATTTAGGTTTTGAAACCCCGAACCTGAACTTGTACGATTTTTTTTCCAGAGATAGAGAGCGGAGGAAGAAGGAGAAAGAAAAAAAGAAATTTTTTTTTTGTACAATTCAGGTTCGGAATTTCAAAATCCGAACCTGAATTTTGAGCTACTTTTTGCGTTCTAATTTTGAAACCTCATATCTGAATTTTCACGCCCTCTGTGCGCCCCTCAGCGCCACGCTGGCGTCTTCGCCGACATGACGTGTCAGAAGTCAGTTTTAATAATTATTTTGAGAGAAGTCTTTTTTCCCCTAATTATTTATTAAAATGAGTTTTTTTAATTAAAAAAAAAACCAAAGATGACTATTCATTATTTGTAGCAAAAAAAATTATAGCCGTTGTTCACTAGATACTATGCTAACATAAATTAATATTAAAACGAGATTTACCAATTGTTTTTTCTAGAAATATTGAGGGATGAAGTGGGTTCCATAATGGCACAAGGTTACTTACTTTGCAAAAATGTTTAGATATAAATGACATTTGTTCCTCATTATTTGACGTTGGACTTGTTGGATAGAATGATACACATTTCTACGCCTTAAATACTAAGCGAACCAAATCTAACAGTCTCATTTAATTCAGACTGGAGCATTTACTATTTATTATTTACTTGGCTGATGAACTCCAGGGGGTACAAGGACATTAACTCCCAAGTTTTCTTGATTAGGGTCCCACGTGTCATAGACTAAGAGTAAAAAACTTGAGTCAAAATACCATCACCCAATTTTTGTAACAGGGGGCTGTTTGGATTGCTAAAGGAAATCAGGAAGAAAAATCTGTTAGCATGTGCCGTTTTTTTGTGAAAACGCGCACAAGGAGAGGCGCACATCTTTTCTGTATGATTTCTCGTGCAATTGGGCGAAAATCTCTGAATGAAATTTTATTAGGTCACATCAATAAAATGTTGGAGCGCACATAATGATGAAATTTTTTTGAACTCTCAGAACTAAACAATAATTCAAAAAATGCTGATGCATTGAAACGAATGTTAGATTTTCATCGAGGGTTTCTTCGATCCAAAGAAAGGGATGCGTAACAGGACAAATCAGGTCAGAGAAGCAGGAAAAAAATCGGGTGTCTTGACCTGATTCGTTACCCGGATTCGCCGAGAGGGTCCAACCCGTCTCGTCTTTTTATTATTATTATTATTATTCAAATTTCGAGGGCTTAAACTATCTATCTAATTTTTCCTCTCATAACTATATAATAATATAGGACTTCTTGATTCGTCACGAGACGACAAATAGGAGGCGAACTCGTATTCACCTTGTGCGGCTCATCGCACGGGGCGAATGAGGACGGGTCGAAGCGGGTGGACCCGTCCCTATAGCCCGCTTCGACCCGCTCTGATAGCCATCCCTATCCAAAGAGCCCCGAAGTCGTCGAGGCGCCCCATCTGCCGTGTAAAATCACTGCCAGCCGACGCCGCTCCCCTCTCCCCCTCTTTCTCTGTCCCATCGGACAGATCTCGCGTCCTCTCTCTCCCCTCAGCTCTTCCACTAACCTCACCCTAAACCCAGATCCGCACCCACCCCCTCTCGATGGGCTCCACCCAGTCATCTCAGCCCCGGACGACGACGACGAAGACGAAGAAGAAGAAGAAGAGCACCGAGCACCCAGCAGAGCACTCATTGGCGGAGGGCCCCACCACCTCACCCGCCCGTCCATGGAGGTGGTCCTCGAGCAGGAGCCCGAGATCCTGCCCTGCCACGCGTCCGCCTCCCCGCTCGCCGCCGTTGGCACCCCCCGCGGCCCCCACCCCCACCCGCACCCGCCCAGCATCAAGGTGTGGGACCCCTGCCACGTCCTTCTCCCGCCACCACCGCCGCCCTCGGCCTTCTCGAGGGCCTTTGATTCGGCAGGGGGAGGGGGCGCGGATCTGGTCACCGCCACCGAGGTGTTCCTGATCACGCATGGGGAGTGCGCGGCGAACCTTAGGCCGGATCTGGTCACCGGGCGGTGGCCGGCTGCGGGGCTGACCGGGAACGGGGAGAGGCAGGCGCGGGCGCTGGCGGTGTTCTTGAAGTCGCAGGGGGTGAGGTTCTCCAAGGTCTACTCTTCGCCCTTGGATCGGGCGATGGCCACGGCTGGATTCGTTTGTCGGGTAATTCTTTCTTCTTAATTTGCAATTTGATCTCAAATTAGGAGCTTGTTCTGAATTTAGTTTATTGTTGGTACTGCTGAAGCATCAAAGATTTGTTTTTGAACAGAAATTTGTGTCGAAATGGCTAATCTTACTGAATTGTCATGTCTGAAGCAGTGGAGTCTAGTTTGAACTGAAAATTGCGTAGAAGTTGCTGAATTATACTGTGTTCTATGCAGATGCTGCTCCTGAAGCTTTAAAGTTTGGGTTTTAAGTAGAAAGTTGAGTAAAAATTGCTTATTATACTGAATTATAGGTAGCTCTGCTGGTGAAGCATTAACTTTGAGTTTTTGGGTGAAAATTCGTGCGAAGATTGTGAAATATACTGAATTATAGTTTAGTTATGCTAGGGACACAAGCATCAAAGCTACTTTCGAGCAGGACTTCGTGAAGAAATTGTTGAACTGTGACAGGATTGAATTTTTGAAGCATCAAATTTTAAGTTTAATGCTACTATTGAAGTATTATGGATTTTTAACCCCTATACAATCTTTTGTCCATGTAACTGAATTGTTATTCTTAGCATGGTTCACAGTCGCGGTCTCGGCCGCCGGCTCGGCGGGCACTGAGACGGATCGGTATCGGCGACTCGGATCGGTATCGGGCGATACGCGCAAAACGCTACATAGAAAGCTCAAAAATTCTGAAAAATTACGACAAATCTTTAAAAAATGTAGATATCCACATTTATGTAGTACATGTCCAAAATATATCACCTAGCACACTAAATATAAAGCGAAATCATCAATACACGCGTTGTCGGTAGAAGCATATCAAAATATATGCACAATATAGTAAATTGCACAAACTACATTCATAAATACATGCTAATGTAGTTATTTCCACATTGAATTGTGATGAGGCACAAAATCATCATCATAATGCCGAGTCAACCGAGTCAACCCAAATTCTCGGCTGAGTCGGTCTCCTCTGAGTTGAGTCGACCGACTCGTGACTCGGACTCGTCTCGGAGCGGGCCGAGACGGATACGACTCGGCCGACTCGTCTCCGACTCGGCCGAGTCTTTGAACCATGATTCTTAGTTGTCAAGCTTTATGTGTTCCTGATTGCTATTCAAAGGATCAACGTTTAAATGTAAGTTGAAACTTCTGACTGAGAGCTGCTGAGTTATTGTTGCATTGTGATATAACGACTGATGTATTTTTTTCAATTTTGATAGTCGTTTGATCGAATTTTGTAGATTGATGTTAAATTCTACTGTAACTCGATACATTTGTACAATTTTTTTGGTCATTATATTATTTATATAAGTCAGTAAAAGACCTGCGTAGAAACTGCCGGTCTAAACTAAATTCTTGTTGGTCTCCATACTTGAAGAATCGAAATTGAGTTTATGAATAGAAGTTGATTTCAACTAAGGTCTTTATTGTTACTACATGGATTTATGTTTAGTTTATCAATCAAAATTTGAACATAATCACCAAATTCTAATTCAGTGGTTTCAATCTGTCATTCTGTTTTGGTCCTCTCAAAAGTTTTGTTATTGTCAAAAGTTTTGTTATTGACTATTTCAGTAGTTTCGATCTGTTTTGATTCTGAGCATTAGGAACGATTCCTGATATAAATAATATGGTATATGTTTGACTTAGTTTTCTACTTCACGAGTCCCTCATTCTTGTCCCTACACTCAGAGCCCTGATACTAAGGGTGAGAATTCATTAGCTTACTTGCATATGTCAATGAGAGCCGGTCCCATGCATGCTTTCATGCAATTGCTTAGTTGCGTCTCTTGACCCTAGCTTGGAGCTGAAATGTCCTCACAAGGGAGTTGATTAGTTCCAGTCTGTTTGTTTAAACATGACCCACACCCTAACTCTTAACTAATTGAATTTGAATATCTTGAATCTTGGCCAAGTTGCTAAGCATAATTCTATTATTCGTGTTAAACATAGCATATCATTCGAGCTCACTCCTTTTGCTATTGGACACGTGAGAGGATAAGATAGGGGCAAATAGGAGTATACATGACATAATTGTAGTATTGAAATATAGGTTGTAGCCTGGTGCAAGCGGGATTTGAACCCCAGATCGCTCGCCCACTGTTAAGAAATTTCACCACTGTGCTATAGTGACACTTGCGACATAATTTTAGTAGCAAAGCAATAAGGACACCGTGTCCATCTCAGCTCCTGCCAATTAGGGTTAAAGTAGAAGGCGGACAATACCTCAATACTATGCAAAAAACAAGTATTTAGATATGGTAGTTGTTTTTATTTTTCTTAAATAATCTTGAGATGTTTGCCAAAACTGATATTTTAGTCTACTTTTGGATTACGCTATAAATGATATGAAAGGGCGAGGTGCATATTTTGCCATAACATAAAAAAGATTCATGAAACCAAGATTTGAAATATCGTTCGATGTTGATACATATGACAAATACCAATGTTGTTGATATGACCGAGATGATTCCCGATATTGCCGATATAGCCAAGATGAAATGTGATACAACCAAGATGAAATGCCAAATATTTTTTATATTGCCGATTTTGACACCAAAAATTTATGTTTGATATTGATAGCAAGATTTCAAAACTTGCAGGAAACATTACTGTGTAGAACATGTAATATATATTTTAATATCTATAAGGCTAATTTGGTGCAAAAACAGAAAGCACCTACTTAAAAAACAAAAAAGTATGTAATGAGGGCTATGTGAGATATCAAGTGGGTAATCTGTTCATGTTTAAACCTCGGGGGGGGGGGGGGGGGGGGGGTGTTAATGTATTTATTTTATACTTGGTGGGTTTATGTGTTCGATTTTAACTTCAGGGATTCTGTGTACGACCTTAAAACCTTAGGGGTTTCCTCTTACCCTTATTTGTAACTTTTCCAAAGGCATAATTTCTATTATATTTGATCTTATATGCATACATATTCACTATTGTTTGGAAAACCATGGACACTGTTGTTTTGTGGTTTTTTTTTTTTATTCTTTTTTTGGGAGGTTGGGGGGGGGGGACTTCTTTCTATTGTAGTTGGGCAATTTGAGTCAAGCTTATGTATATTTCTATTATTTAAGCATGCATATTTAAAATTCATGTGTGTATTATTTTCGATTTATTTCTAACATTTCATTTACATTGTTATCAAATGGGCTTAGGGAGCTAAATGCCACAGTTTGGTTCTTACGGATTTATCAAACGGATTTGGTCAAATGAAGGGGCTAGAGCACATTTTCTCTTTTATCTACTAGGAAAATGCACATGCTGTGCATGTGCAAAATCAAAGAGAGAAACTTCAAAGGACAAGAAAGAATTTATACTGTACAATACATGTGTATATCAGTGTACCATCACGTTTAAAGATTCTAATTTTGATAGTTTTTTTTTAAAAATAATTGGAATTCTAATTTGAAGGGTCTCTGTTTATATATATATATATATATATATATATATATATATATATATATATATATATATATATATATATATATATATATATTTCCGAATGTGCTTTCTCAACTATGATACTAGTGATATACACGGAGAGTCTACTGCATAAAAGTATTTTTATTTTTCCCGACTTAAATATTAAACATAAGAATTCGGTTTTTTATTACAAAAACTTCTGAATTGTACTGCATCTGGTAGTATCTTGGTTGTTCAATTTTATCGGAGAGCAAAGCTGTAGGTGAGTAGAGTTTCTACTCTGTTACCATGTACATTCTGGTCAACATTGGGAAACATCTTATACATTATTTCATAAGTTTATAAATTCTAAACCTCTGTCTCTTATTTGACGCCGACCTTCTTTCTTAAATTTCCAAGTCCTTTCAACAAAGGAAATTTTCTCAAAAAATCTTTTCAGGGTTTTGTTTAGTCTGTATTCTTGCTTATGAAAATTTTATTGCATTTCTCTATAACAATTGGAATTCAAAGTTAGTTTTTTTTTATCATATTCTTTTGGCAGTAATTGATGCTGTTGAAAGAAAATAGTTTTGTGATTAGAAAAGATTGATCGTGAAAACTGTAGATATCTACTCCCAGCTGAATTTAATTTTCTTAAGGTTATCAATTTTAGGATCCCATTCCAAATAGACATCTTTAAAAATTGTGCGCCAATGCATGCGCATGTGCATGTGTTTCAGGAGCAAATCAAAATCATTAAATATAACTGTGTTCTACATCCAACTATTTTCTTTGAGTGCCGTCACATAGGGTCCGTTTGTTTCCCCGCAAAAGGCCGCAAAATCGCAAGTCGTAAAACCTCTTTTCCATTTTTCGCTGTTTGTTTCGCTGCAAAACAACTTGCAAAATACAACTCTCATTTCTCACTTGCAGTTGCTACAGTTAAATTTGTGGTCATGTAAATCTCACTTTTACACTCACATTTTCCCACTTGCAATTGCTACAGTTAATTTTGTGGTCATATAAATTCTACTTGTAGTACACTTGTAGTACCAAAGCAGTTACTTGATAATCAATATATAATTTAATATTATTAAATATTTAATATTTTTAATATTTTTAATAGTGTTTAATTTCTTATCTAATTATTTTATATTTGTATTTTAAGTTTTTTATTATTTTTAATATTGTTTTAATATTTAATATTTAATTATTTTAATTTAATTATTTTATTTAATATTGTTCTTTAATACTTTATTATTTGATTAATATTTACACCAATTTTCTTAATATTTTATTTAGATTTAATATTTTAGTAATATAATAATATGCTTTAATATAAATTATTATATATTTAATTTATTTATTTCTTAATATAAATACTTACTTTATTAATATTATAATATACTTTAAAATTATATTAATATTTTATTATGTTAATATTGTAATAATATTTTATTATTAAATTTATAATTATATTTTACTTTGTTTATTTTATATTTTTATAATATTACAATATTATTATTATAAAATTTAATATTATAATAATCTTAAGTATTTTATAATATTATAATATTATAACTATATTTTATTATTTTTCTTAAGATTTTTTTAATATTTATGTTTTATTAGTATCCTTAAAATTTTATTAATGTTCTTTATATTTTCTTAAAATTTTATAATTATTTATTTAGTTAATATTTTAGTAATATTTTACTAATTATATTAATATTTTATTAATATTATTGTTATAATTAAAATATTAATATTTTATCTC
This sequence comes from Agave tequilana, assembly GCA_038442645.1. NCBI lineage: Eukaryota > Viridiplantae > Streptophyta > Magnoliopsida > Asparagales > Asparagaceae > Agave > Agave tequilana. The sequence continues at coordinate 67,387 of JAVJIF010019391.1, read as the reverse complement.
AATTTTTTTAGTACAATTTAATTTTCAATAGTGTATTTAATTTAATAATATTTATAATATTTAAATCACTGCTACAGTTAATTTTGTGGCCAACTGTTTCACTTACACTTTTAAGTTACCAACCAAACACCGTAAAATACATATACTTTCTCATTCACACTTTCACTTTACCAACCAAACACCGTAAAACACAATATACTTTTCCATTTATAATTTCACTTTACCAACCAAACACTGTAAAACACAATATATTTTCTCTGCTACAGTTCACTTTTTCCATTCTTATTTTACGACTTGCGACGTTTTGCGGCGAAACAAACAGGCCCATATTTGTGCGTTGTTGCATTTCTATAATTGTATAAAATATGCTTTTCATTTTCAGTATGTTGGTAAACAATCTGTATGCTCTGATACCAATTATTGTGATTTCAAGGGAGGACGCCCCCACGACCGTATCGACTGGGGCGACGCAGCGGATATGAACCACATGATCTACTAAGGCAACTTGAAAAATAGAAGAAGATATTTCAAAGTAGATAGAAAGCCAACACACAATATAACATGGTCTCACCAATCAAACAGATTGTGTGTACGTCTACGGGAGAAAGGGGGAGAAACTTTATTAAACTTTGAGGGAGTACAATAAGAATTACTTACACTTCACGCTGAGAAGTTACAAGAGTTTGATGGCCGCCAAGAATAGCGAAACCTTGTGGTTAAACTTCTCTCACGAGTTTCTCACTTACATGAATTACACCCTTAGGAATCACAAATTCATAGGATTCTCTTTGAATACATTGAAGGCCACCCCTAAGAGGTTATTTATAGACCATAGAACTCTCCTAGTCCTAAACAAACTCCTTCAATCAGAATAAAAGAAACTTGAATCCAACTCGGACTCAAAACACCTTCAATCAGAATAAAGAAAACTTGAATCTAATTCGGACTCAAAACAGATCTAGAAAAGAATGTCAAATCCGACATTAATCAACCTTCACGACGTATTCACGTCATAATCCTAACAATCTCCCCCTTGACTTGAATACGTCAAGTCCGAGAATAGCCACCATGTTCCATGTGCTCGCATTCACGCACAATTAAACAAACTTAACTTCATCTCCATTTCACTCCCTCTTCTCCATAACCCCCTCATGGGGTTCACATCTTGATTAGGTCGAATAAGTTCAGGCCCAACCTGAACTTTATTACCCAATGATCTCCTTGATCTACACAAGATCTGTGAGAATTTGCTCCACCATAGGAGTAACGATTTGGACTACCTTGTTGCGCGCCTAGTCCCAATCTCCCTTTGGGGTGCAATTGAACATCCGAGTTCGAATCCATCGTAGTCTTCGATTGTTCCACAACCACTGCTTTTGAGCCGAGGATAACTACAATCCACCGACTTTAAACTCTGAATTCCGCAACATATACATATTGCCGACACGTTCGGCTTGAAACATCACATGGGCCTCTTTGGAAACTTTCATAAGATCGCCTTCGAATTGAAATAGAACCCTTCTCTATGTAGGGCTCCCAGAGAGATGAGATTATACCTTGATTTGGGAACATGACGAACGCCTTGAAGTATAGTGATGCATCCATCATGAGACTGAAACTGGATTGTTCCTTCGCCAATCACCTTGCTTGTAACAGAATTCCCTATGTAGACTTCTTCCCCTTGAACCGAAGTGTATGAAGAGAACATCTTCCTATTGGAACTGATATGCTTTGAACATTCAGAATCTATGACCCATCTATCTTTATTATCAACTAGTCTGTCTGTAACAGATAGAACGTCACACTGTTTTTCATCTCCTTCAACCAGTTCAGTGGCATTAACATCTGGTTGTTTCTTCTTTCGAAGCCAACACTCAGATCCATGGTTCACAGTCGAGGTCTCGGCCGCCACTCGGCGGGCACTGAGACGGATCGGTTTCGGCAACTCGGATCGGTATCGGGCGATATGCACAAAATGCTACATAGAAAGCTCAAAAAATTCTGAAAAAATAACAACAAATCTTAAAAAAATGTAGACATCTACATTCATGTATCACATGTCCAAATATATCACCTTGCATATTAAACATAAAGCGAAAACATAAATATACGCGTCGTTGGTAGAAGCATATCAAAATACATGCACAATATAGTAAATTGCACAAATTACATTCATAAATACATGCTATTGGAGTTATTTTCACGTTGAATTGCGATGAGGCATAAAATCATCATCATAATGCCGAGTCGACCGAGTCAACTCCGATTCTCGGCCGAGTCGATCTCCTCTGAGTTGAGTCGACCGACTCGTGACTCGGACTCGTCTCGGAGCTGGCCGAGACGGATACGACTCGGCCGACTCGTCTCCGACTCGGCCGAGTCTTTGAACCATGCTCAGATCTAATGTGCCCCTTCTTGTGACAATAGTTGCACGTCAAATTCTTGTGCTTTGAGTTACCCGTGGAATTTTCATTATTACTCTTCTCCCTTGAATAACGAACTTATCCGGAATTATCATGATGAGACTCACCCGTCAACTGGGTGTCAATTTTGTCCTTGTTGAGCAGATGCTCCTTGACCTTATTGACCTTAATTGTTGATTTGCCTTCATAGATGATAGCTTCTCTAAAGCTCTTATACGAAGAAGGTAAAACACACAGTAATAGAAGTGTTTGATCCTCATCTTCTATCTTAACCTCTATCTTATTTAGATCATTGATAATAGAGAAAAATTCTACAATGTGAGACTTGATAGGTGTACCTTCATGGATGCGGAGAAGAAAGAGACGCTACTTCAGAATCCAACCGATTCGCCAACGACTTCTTCAGATAGTGGTCCTGAAGTCGCTCCCACAGCGAGGACGCTGTTTTCTCCGTAGAAAACTCATCCAACACTTCGTCCGCCAAGTAAAGATGAAGAGCTGTCAAGACCAAGGTTCTCAATATCGGATATCGGAATCGTATCGGATGGGGGTATTTCATATCGGATATCGGATATCGGGGGAGATATCGGGGATACGCGCGCATATCGGGCGTTCATATTAGACACTATATATAATGAAATATTGATAACTAAGAGTTGGTTTAGGGTCATACATATCATCTATCTTATAAAAATGATGTAATATGCTTGTAGAGACAGTAAAAAATAATGTACATTTGCACGCAATCGTGCAATAAATAAGTTATTTCATACCGGGTGACATATCGGATGATTTATCGGCCAATATCGGGAAATTTATCGGGCGATATTTCAAATATCGGCCGTTTTTTGCTGCAAACGATATGGCGAACGATTTTCCCATATCGTATCGGCAGCAGGCAAAAAAGGAGATATCGGACGATATCTCGGCCGTATCGGCCGATATTTAAAACAGGGGTCAAGACTTTCTTATCCAACTCCTGCCAAGTTTCTTCCTTCATGTCTTGAGGTTTTTTCCTCCCGAGTAGTGCTTTCTTCAACCCGCTCTGGTAAGGATGGCATTCATTCTAATCTGCCACCTGCTGAAATTGATGACACTATCAAACTTCTGAATATCGAACTTGATTGCAGACATCTTCACGTTGACCTTGCTCTGATACCGATTGTTGGTAAATATCTGTATGCTCTGATACCAATTATTGTGATTTCAAGGGAGGACGCCCCTACAACTGGATCGACTGGGGCGGCGCAGCGGATACGAAGCACAGGATCTACTAAGGCAACTTGAAGAAGAGAAGAAGAAGATATTCTAAAGTAGATAGAAAGCCAACACACAATATAACATGGTCCACTGATCAAACAGATCGTACGTACGTCCACGGGAGAAAGGGGGAGAAACTTTATTAAAACTTTGGGGATAAGAATTACTTACACCTCACGCTGAGAAGTTACAAGCCCTTAATTGCAGCCAAGAACAGCGAACCCTTGTGGCTTGTCTCACGAATTTCTCACCTAAGAATTACAAATTCATAGGATTCTCTTGGAATATATTGAAGGCCACCCCTAAGGGGTTATTTATAGATTATAACTCTCCTAGTTCTAAACAAACTCTTCAATCAGAATAAAGGAAACTTTGATCTAACTCGGAGTCAAAACACCTTCAATCAGAATAAAGGAATTTAAATCCAACTCTGACTCAAATTCATAGGATTCTCTTGGAATATATTGAAGGTCACTCTTAAGGGGTTATTTATAGACCATAGAACTCTCATAGTCCTAAACAAATTCTTTCAATCAGAATAAAGAAAACTTAGATCTAATTTGGACTCAAAACACCTTCAATCAGAATAAAGAAAACTTAAATTTAACTCGGACTCAAAACAGATCCAGAAAAGGAAACTGCCAAATCTGACATTAATCAACCTTCACGACGTATTCACGTCATAATCCTAACGCAGTAGTCATAGCCAAACTGGTAAATTTGGAACCATGTGTTTTACATTCAAATATAATCTCAAGAATGTCGTCGTATATATTTCTTCGCTGTTACATTTCTAGAGTTGTGTAGGATGTGCTTTTTATTTCAATACCCAATGCCAAACTGAGTGGAGGTTGGAACCATGTGTTCTACATACAAATGTAACCTTAAGAGTGCCTTCACATATATTTCTTCCTTGTTGCATTTTTACAATGGTATAGGATATGCGTTTTATTTAAATAGCCATAGCAAAACTGAGCAGAATTTGGAACAATGAGCTAACCTACATTTTGTTGGTTACCAATTCTGCTTGGATCCAAATTGTTCTGGACCTACTCAACCAGAGTGGAGAGCTGCCTCATGGTCTTACGGGTAATCTGCCCGTAGTTCTTTGTATGAACTTGTAGGGATTGTATTCAAAGATCGTGATGCAGATTCCAGTAATACTTGCCCCGTCTTTTGTGCCCTTAACCAACCTACCGGGAATGCTATCTTTTCATTTGTTAACTTATTTTGGTCGAAATACTGTTGCTTTTTTATCAAATACTTTCACTTGCCTAGAGAGACTTTAAATTCTTCTCATTACTCTGACCGTGATTCCATCTGCAGGAACTTGATTTTGCAGCAGAGCATATAGAATCCTTCGATGCACTGATGGAGATGAGTCAAGGTCTGTGGGAAGGCTGCCTCCGTTCTGAAACCTACACCCCAGAAATGATCAGTGTGATTGACAAAATCCAACCAGATTTCTCTGCTCCCTCTGGGGAATCACTGAGGCAGGTGGAGTTCCGGATGATAGAATTTCTCAACAGGGCAGTTCTTAGAATGCCTGAGAAGCTGATAGTGAATGATGTTTCGATGACTCAGAATGACTCCAATCATACTTTCTCACGCCAAAGCTCTGCAAATTCAGTTCAAGAAAAAGATGGCCCTCATTGGGATTTGGTGTACCGGCTGAATCGGCCAGGACTGCAGAGGAAGAAGTCAGGAAAGAGCAGGCTACAATTTGTTACAACAGGTGATAATGAGATGGAATATGAGTTTTCCCCAAGGGAATCTAGCAACGGTCACCTTCTCCATGAACCAGGTGCCAGGACTTCCATAGGGATCTTTACTCACTCAACCCCAATCAAGTGTCTTCTTGCTGGTGTATTGGGTGTGAGCCCAGTAGTGTCTCAGAAGTTCTGTATTGATGATTCTTCAGTGACAGTCCTGCAGCATTCGCTGAGAACTGGTTGGCAGATAAAGAAGCTAAATGATACCTCACATCTTAGGCTTCTTTGAGTTCGCAACAGTAAGTGATTCAGATTCTTTCGGTTTCTGCTCTCCTATTTAAGTTGGGATATGGGTTGTTATAGATTGATTTAGTCCAAATTGATCGATTGGATACCGAAAGTGTAAGAGAAGAAGTGCAATTTCCTTGTAGTTTATATTGTGCGATACCAGCTCCTGAAAGCCAAGGATCTGGGGAGCTGGTATCAAGTTGTTTGTAATTTTGTACGTGTTGTTTCCCCATTTTTAGCCAAAAAAAAAAAACTTAAGTTGTAAAATGTTAGTTTTGATAGTGCTTCTCTTACTTTGTATTCTCTTTGTATGTTCATGTTCTGATATACGTGAATTTTGTCTAAGTCATACTTCCAAGTTTTGATATTTGATTATCTATGACAAACTTATATCTGATGATTCTGATACCAGGATTCGACATAAAACATTTTAAACTAACTTCTCAGAGAACAGATTACAGAGATATGCATTGAGTTACAGCTAGAGAAAGAACTTGCTACTTATATGTGAGGAAAGATGGAAAGAGCTCTGCTGCCTGTACATCAATCTGAACATTCTCCCCATACTCTACCAAGTACCAGTTTCTTCAGTCTAGCCGACAGCAGAGTGCACTGCTGGTTGCTGTTCTTGTGAACGATTGTCGAACAGGTATTTGATTCTTCCTTGATCTTGCCCATGAGCTTCATATGCAGCGCTTTATTCTCATCCCCAGCTTCTGGTTCTCTTGCATCTCTCACTCTATCCTGCTCACTCTAATGGCTTCTTGTTTCTGTTCGTTCCTTCTGAAGAGCTCCTTCAAGTGTCTATCACTCTTTGACAGAAGATCACGCACATCAGACTTCATGATAATGTCAGTCCTGTCAATGAGAACCGAATCAACCTCTTCAATGGTTATGGTGTAAGTTTCGAGCCAAGGATCTTCAGCTAGTGATGGAAGCAATGGAAGTGGAGGCAGACAACAATTCTGTGACAGTGAGCAGTATAGCCTGTGGAAGTGTTGGGACTCCCTTTCCGAGCCCCAGTTTCTTCTCATAGTAGGCCTCGGCCTCAGCTCCCGCGGGGTAATATGAGTTGATGTGTTCATGTGACAGGTTGAGAAGATCATGCATGTTTCCTTCGAGCTCTGAAACGAAGAAGGCATCGTTCATCTAAAACATTTCTTAACAACCAAATAGTAGAGATTCTCAGTTTTTATGACATAGTTCCACAAAAACTTAATGATTCTTTGTTCAATCAGGCATGTAATTTTTTGTTGAGCATACCATATATATGTAATTATGTTTCTAATTCAATGAAAATATATACTGAGATTATTGTAAGAAAGAAATTATGTTTCTGATTCTTTCTCTGGACAATTGTTTGCTTCTTCCTTGCTCTTTCTCATCAGTTTCATCTTCAGACCTCTGTTCTCATCCATGAGTATACTTTGTTGCAGCAGCAGCTTCTTGCTCCCTTGGTTGAAGTCTCTCATTCTTCCTTTCCAGCTCTCTAATGGCTTCTCTCGCGAGCTCGCTCAAATGCCTTCCACTGTCCTCTAAAAGCCTCAGCATATCGGTCTTTTCAGCAATTTCTTCGGTGAGTCCAGTTCTGTTGGTGTGAATTGAAGCCACACAGGCTGCCATCTTGTTCTTGTGCGAGTGTTACAAGAGCAAGCTTGAGCTCTGAAAATGTAGTAGAAGAAAGGCATTTGTTCATATGATCAAGTTCTAATCATCAATTCTAATTTTTCTTCATACAGGTTATATAACATGTAAATCTGTTTCTGTATGATATTTGATCATTTTCAGTGATGCATGTAAGTTTTCATTTTATTAACTTGTAGTTTGTACTCTGTTTTTTGTATAATTGCATGCTAGTGAGGCTTGGCTCAATGGTAAGAGGGCAGGAGTGAGTTGTGGGGAATCCCAGATTTAAATCCGGTCATGGCCTATAAAGTTTGTACTAGGGATGGCTAACAGGACGAATCGGGTTGATTCATCCCGTTAGCTAACGAATTCGTTACAAGACGGGTTGAACCCGTCTCGTAACGAATCTAAACGAGACGAATCAAGTAATCGGAGAACGAATCGGGTCAAGAGACCCGATTCGTTACCCGGATTCGCCGAGACGGGTTGGACCCGTCTCGGATTTTATTATTATTTTATTTTGAAAATTTCAAATTTATGACAATAAGCAATTTTTTGAGCTGTTGAGAGCTAAAAAAAAAAAAACAAAATAGGGGTCTGAAACTAATTTTCTCGTCTCACATATATAATAATATAGGACTTTTAAAAAAAGGAAAGATGAGGGGTCGGGAAAAATTTTCTCCGAACCGATTCGTCCCGTGATTCGTCACGGGATGAATCTGGCCCGTCCCGTGTAAACCCAATAACATAATGCTGCAGAGATACTTTTCATAAACAAGCAAAATCAGAAGTAGTGTCATTGTTTACATGGACAAGATCTTCTCTTTCTTTTTCTTTGTTCTTTTTCTTTGCAGCTGGCCCTGTCCAGAGTTGAACAAAGAACAAGTACCAGCAAAGAGAGCAGCAGAGTCTTCTAGCTGTATTCTGAAAGCATCTCATGTTTCTCTCTCTCTCTCTCTCCAGAGACACCTCCCAAACTGGCTCAGATTAATTTTGCATTGCAGTAGAGTTCCATTGAAGAAACAACTCATCAAAGAAATTAGGAAGTGGAGAAGACTTGAAAAAGCTTGTACACAACCTCTAGAGTTGTGGAGCAAAAGGGCATTAAAAAAAATACAAGGTCTCTAGCCTCCAATGCATTATCACAAAAAATGCACTTTAGTGTAACCATTCCATTTTTTTTTTTTATAGAGTTGTTCTTTAGTATCAAAGTTGTTCATTGGTAGAAGCCAAAAAAAACACTTTGCGTCTGTTTGGTTGTCGTAATTGGCTGTAATTCATAAGTCGTAATTGATAAATTTTTTTACAGCTGTAAATGAACATGCATGTAAGTTTTACGGTATTTGATTGGTAATATAAAGTTGTAAGTGAGAAAGTATATACGGTGTTTGGTTGTCATAATGTGTAAGTCATAAGGGGCCGTTTGTTTCGCGTAAAAGTCCGTAATTCGTAAATGACTTACAACCCAGTTACAACTACGGCGTTTGTTTGGACCGTAATTCGTAAAAGACTTACACAACCCAATTACCCCTCACTTGCAACCCAATTACCACTCACTTACAGCCCAGTTACAGTTAATTTTGTGGTCATACAAATTTGTATTATTTTTTTATGTTAATATTAAATTTTTTTAATATTTAGCATTTTTAATATTTATTTGCAATATTAAAACTTTTTAAATCACCAAATAGTTAATTTTGTGATCAACTTTTTCACTTACGACTTACACATTACGACAATCAAACACCGTAAAGCACAATACATTTTTCCACTTACAACTTTATATTACCAACCAAATACCATAAAGCTTACATGCATGTAACTCATTTACAAATGTAAAAGACTTTACCAATTACAACTTACGAATTACGACCAATTACAACAACCAAACAGACCCTAAGTGAAAAAGTTGAGCACAAAATTAACTATTTGGTGATTTAAAAATTTTTAATATGGCAAATAAATACTAAAAATGCTAAATATTAAAAGAAATTAATATTAACATAAAAAATTAATACAAATTTGTATGACCACAAAATTAACTGTAAGTGGGCTGTAAGTGAGTAGTAATTGAATTGCAAGTGAGTGGTATTTGAGTTACGCAAGTGTTTTACGAATTACGGTCCAAACAAACGCCATAGTTATAATTAGGTTGTAAGTCATTTATGAATTACGACTTTTTACGACTTTTACGTCCAAACAAACAACTCAAGTTGGGCTATTGAGTTCCAAATGAGGGATGTGAATGGAGAAGAAACACCCTTACAATTCAAGAACTTGTAGCATGAGTTTACTGTGAATTTGCCAGAATGGCGAAGACCAAGTTTTGCCTGAATCTCTTCTTGGAGTTAAAATTGAGTTTTAGTTTTTTCTCAAGACAAAAACAAAGAAAGATGAATTCTACTTTTCAAACAAATCAAGCAACCTTAAAATAAAAAATAAAAAAAAAATCAAAAAAAATTACATTTTATTCATTGTTTTGTAAGAGATTATAATTTTGACTATTCTGCAAAGCAAATCAACAAAAAGAAATTACACAAAATATTATAAATTTTTTTCATTTTTATAATACCCATCCCTTGCATCATTGAGAAGATGATGAAACAATAATCTGAGCGCAATAAATTTGTTCAAAAATTTTGCGCCCTCGCCTACAAAATTTTATAACATAAAATATGACACGTAAATCATCTTTTTATGTCGCTAGATTAGTAATCGTAAAAATTCGATCTCAAGGTAAAAGCTAATATGATGCTATGTTAAATAATAATAATAATAACAACAAGAATAATAAGATACTTACCTAAGAGTGTGGATTGATTCCATATCCATTTGCTTTCACTTTGTTTAGCTTTTCTTTCGATTAATATTGGAATGTAGGTACTCTTTGTGCAAGGAGTTGACAAAAAAGACTACTTCTGAATAGACCCGGTCACGGTTTTGGTTCGAACCGGCGATCGAATCGGAACTGTGAAACGAAAATCGGAACCGAAGATTGCTGGTTCCCTGGTTCCAAAATGAACCGGAACCGGACCCTAGCAAGTCCAATTCGATTTTGTTTTTTTAAGAATCGGATTTTTTTTTGACATTTTGGGATGGCCTGTTGCTGGGGCCTGGACCAGACCAGAATCGGAACCGACCGGCCTCAGTCTGATTCTGGTTCCTCATATAGAGGAACTAGGAATGGCCGGTTCTGAAACTGAGGTCAGGTCTACTGACAAAGGCAAAAAACTCGTTTCTTCATGAAAAAGCTTCTTGTTTTCAAATTCTTTCCTTAATGTTTGAATATATCCCCTGCTTTAATGTTATTTTCTTTCCTTGAAATTTTTCCCCAAAATTGCTTTTTATTGGAGAATAAAGATACAGCGTTACAATCAGACTGTTTGTGAGTATAATAATGCGTCTATGGGTTATTTGAAATACTAGGTTAAGCTACACATTTAAATCCCACTGAAAAACTCTATATTTCAACTGAAGAGTAATGCATATCACATATTTCATGTTAATTACTCTTTATACTTTTTCTCTTTCTTTATGTATATTATGTGTGGCCAGCATGCAGTTCTATTTAAAACATGGAAAAGACAAGAAAGTAAGATTGTAATGCTTTTTGGCTATAAATGTATCTCAACAGTTGGTGGTACTTATAGATGATGAAATAACCTTTGTGCAATGTTTAGTTGTCATGGAGATTTGTCTTGTTGACCGTGTGAAAATGTGGCTCAAACCACATGGCGAGGTGATACAGATTAAGTTTAGGTCTTGTTTGTTTGCTCCGAAGGTGGCGGAAAATTCCATTTTCGGGCTATTTATTTGCCCCAAAAAGTAATAATGTGAGCCTTATTTTTAACTCAGCAAATTATATGAACAGTGCGAAAAGTATTTTCTGATCGTTTTGAACAGAAAACACCAAAAACCTAATATCGCAAACCCCACCGCATTTCGTGGATCTGCTTTCCATCAGCCAAACAACCCCTTAACCAAACCCCATAAATATGATATTTCTTCTCCTTGGTGTGTTTGTGTGCTTTATGGATTCATCACTCGTGTGCTTACAAGGTTAAACATATTTTGATGGTAGCAAACTAGACTACCCCCACTTCTACTTTTATTTCTACTGTCACAATATTAATTTGAGAGGCTACTGTGGAAGTTCCCAAAGCTAGCACAAATCGACAGGATACTTGCGATATGTTAAGGGGATCAAACCAAAAAAAAAATGTTTTTCCTCCTTTTATTTATTTTCTATTAGAAACAACGAGACCAAGTAAGAGGAATTTAAACTTCGCCTTGTTTCGATTAAACAAGTCCAACGAGGCCAGAATCAAAATCACCAAATTTTTTTCCCTTTTCTTTTCCCTTTTTATTAATTTTGTGTTTCTCTCAGATTTATTCCCGCTATCACGTTTTCCAAGCACACGCACAGTACACTTTCCTCCATGGGAAAGAATCAATATCCATTGCCTTCAAGCTAATAATAAGCCCTTTTTTTGGCTCGTTTCAACACTTGAGAGTACAGAAATCAGGATTCCACCTGAGCAGCTGAGTTTAAAGATGCCCATTTTTTCACCCATCTCTTGACAGCACCCCCAGCAGACACCAAAAATACCTATCGTCTCCAAAAATGATTGACGTGTCAGGCTCCTGCTCCTGACACGTGTTATTTTATATGGCACCCAAAAAAAAACCCATCCTTTTTCCAGCTCAGGCTGCAGTTTTGGTTGAGTCACTTCTCATCAACTTCACCAAACCCTAGCATCTCTTCATCCCCCATCACTCACCTTCAAAACTTGTCTGTTGTTGTCCCATTAATATTTAGGTGAGAGTTCTGATTGTTTAGATTTTATCATGTTCAAGTTGGTGATGTATCTGAATTGGGAGGGAAGTGCATTGTTGTTAGGGTTTATATTTATACTGCAAAGTCCTGCTCATTAGCGCGCCGATACAGCAGAGCTGAAGCTTCCACCCTGTCAAGAAGAACATATGGCTCTTGGTTTAGTGTCAAGGAAAACTTTTAACCAGACTCATAAATTCAAATTTTAGGGCAGTTTGGTTGATGGAGAGAGCCTGCACTAAAATTTGAATTTATATTTGTTAAAAAAGTTTCAACCAAAAAAAAAAAAAAATCTCTCACCATCCGGGGTGGACTACGAATCTTCCAGTGGACAGAGCCCAATTCACCTGAGAGACAAAACAAACAAGGGAACAAACACAATTAAATTGTAGGGATTTTCAGGGACAATTTTAAAAGAACAGCTTGTAGGTGGCGAAAGTTTTGATGTTGAAGAAATACATGCGAAGATTTTTCTTTTTCTTTTTTCTTTTTTTTGTTTTCCCTACGTTTTATTTTTGGGGTGAAGAAATTCGAGTGAAGTTCCATTATACATTGTTTCATAAGTTTCTTTCTTCGTTTTCATTTATTAGTGGTAATTGGTAAATATAAAAATCCAATTCTTTGAGTATGTTACCAAACACAAGATTTGAGATTGTTATGTTTAAGAGAAAATAGACTGCTTGACGGCGCTGGGGGGTAGACTCTCCTTTATATAAATGAAATAAATAGGAAATTACAATAATACCTAACTTGTGCTACACATTAAAAATTATTACTCATAACACTCTCCCTCAAACTCATGATGGCATAACATTGAGAGTTCGTTTAACAAAACTAAATAGATACAAATATTCTAATATCAAATGATGACAAGTAACAGCTGAAGAATATGGATGCAGAACAAAAAAAGATGCATCTACTGGAGAGATGGATTTCGATCCATGATGATGCACTTTCTGAAGATTTATCTCACTCTCTTTTGCGTGTAGCAAGAGACAGACTTTGAGCTTGTAAGTCTCTTTACAATACACAGAGCAGACTCCAAAACCTATGGTGTCTCTTCCGCATGAAGCAGGGTGGACATTGAATGAGTGTGAATTCCATCAATGGAGAAGGAGATTGTGAGATCCATAATAAAATAATGCAAAAGAAGAAACATTCAAGGAAAAAGAATTTGCAAGCACGAGAATCACTTTCAATATTAACGAGAAGAGGTTGGCGTCGCCAGAAGTGGATGAGGATGACACAAGAGCCCAGATAAAGAAGAGAACACCAATCGGAGGAGAGGAGACGATTGCTATTGAGAGAAGAAGATTGGTCCGGTCCAGTTGGTGATGCCGAAGGAGAGAAGAAGAGCTTATCTTGTCAGAATCTGAATCAGGGTTTGGTTGTGAGGAGACTGGAGAGGATTCGAGTCAAGTTTGATCACCAAAAGAAAGGAGCACAGTTGCAACAAATCCTAGGTTGAGAGAAGCTAAGCGAACCGGATTTGAAATCACAGAAGAAATCCAATAGATCTACATTATCTACGACTTCAGAGAAAAGAGGAGTAGGTCTTGACCATCATCGTGTTCGGGACCAGAGAGGAGGCATCAGTCAGATCAGAGAGGAGGTCGTCGGGATCCGATGAGGAGGAGAGGAGAGGAAGAGCCAGCGACGACGCACGTAGTTGTAGACGACGTGGTCGGGGTCTGCATAGTTCCAGACGACACAAGCGTAGTTGCAAACTATGGGATTGGGGTCTACATAGGGTCTGTTTGGTTGTCGTAACTGGCCGTAATTCGTAGTTGTAATTGGTAAAATCTTTTACAATTGTAAATGAGTTACATGTATGTAAATTTTACGGTGTTTGGTTGGTAATATAAAATTGTAAAGTGGGAAAGTGTATTGTACTTTACGGTGTTTGGTTGTCGTAATGTATAAGTCGTAAGTGAAAAAGTTGACCACAAAATTAACTATTTGGTGATTTTAAAAGTTTTAATACTGCAAATAAATATTAAAAAAGTTAAATATTAAATTTTTTTAATATTAATATAAAAAAATAATACAAATATGTATGACCACAAAATTAACTGTAACTGGGCTGTAAGTGAGTGGTAACTGGGTTGCAAGTGAGTGTTAGTTGAGTTACGTAAGTCTTTTACGAATTACGGTCCAAACAAACGCCGTAGTTGTAACTGGGTAGTAAGTCATTTACGAATTACGGAGTTTTACGCGAAACAAACGGCCCCATAGTTGTAAACGCGCTCAATACGGTGGTTGATGGCGAAGTCAATGTCTCGCGCTGTGATGGTCGACGACTTGTTTCAGAGAGGAAGATGAGGTCGAGATCAGTTGCTACACATTGGTCCGATTATGGGAAGATGAGGTCGAGATCTGTACCAGGGCAGGCACGTGGATCCGGTCAAGATCTGACCGCGAAGCCGCAATTGATGCAGAGGCCAAGATCCGATCTTCGGAAGACAGCCATAAAGGCGTCGTGCAGGAGTCAGGAAGTTGAAGACAAGGGGAGAGAGATGACTCGGTCGTGACTCCGTCGACTCAACGAGTTTGCAAAGGAGGTTCTTGTGAGTCTTCGTGACTTTGCAGAGGAGGTTTTTGTGAGGGAATTAAGATAAATTCCATGGCATGAGAGATTACGGTTTAGAGGAGATCAGAGAGATTAGGGTTTGAAAGAGGAGATTAGACGAGCACTTTGGAGCAATGACTCGACGCTAAACACAGCTACGTGAGCGCGGCCCAGCGCATGCTCATTGTTAGCGTGACAACAATGATCAATAAAAGAAGATTTTAATGGCAATTTTTTTTAGAGAGATGCTCTGATACCATGTTAGACTTTAGAGAAAATAGTCGGCTTAACGACTTAAGCCTAGATGGGGATAGCCTCTTCTTTATATATATGAAATAAGTAGGGAATTACAATAATACCTAACTGTGTTGCACACTAAAAATTATTACTCCTAACAGAGATTATACCTTATATATTAGCAACCATGAGATATTGAGATTAAACATTGTTATCAAGTTTCTTGCTTTCTTCGTTTTCATTTATTAGTGGAAATTGGTTAATGTAAAAAGACCTCCAATTCGTTGAGTATATTAGCAACCATGAGATAATGAGATTATACCTTATCTGTTCCACGAGAATTTGCAACAACATGAGTGACATGTTCATCTATTTGGTTAGTGCATTCAGCACCAAACTGCTCGGCTGTCTGCCATAGTGGATGGAGATGGGGATTGGCTTCCCCTACAGGGAACACGCGGCTGAAGACTATCTTGCATCCAGCAAGAATCTTCCTTTGTTCGGCAGCAAGTATATTTCTAACATCAACTTCATTTAAGAAATGG
Source organism: Agave tequilana (assembly GCA_038442645.1). Lineage (NCBI taxonomy): Eukaryota > Viridiplantae > Streptophyta > Magnoliopsida > Asparagales > Asparagaceae > Agave > Agave tequilana. Next base: position 51,893 of record JAVJIF010019391.1, on the reverse strand, counting down.
TGAGAGAAGAAATTTCGATGGATTCTCTCTATGACCTGTTTAACGGAATACATGCAACATAAATTCAGATTGGAGATTTTACAGTTAAAGGGGGTGGGGGGTGGGGGAGGTTGACAAAGAAAAGAGACGAAAGAAAGCCATACCGCAAGTGACGAAGCAAGTGTCCCATCTTCTGGTCTCTCATCATGATCAATCTCAAGAAGTGAAGGCCCAAGAAGCCCAAACTGTCGTCTACTAGATGGGAAATATGTGTACCTAAGATAAATTACTTGATGCTGTTAGTGAAAAAGAACAAATTAAGGAAACATTACAGCTCCTATTGTAAATGAACCAGCTTGGCTGATAATCCCATATAAGAATTAGTTACAACTTCTCAACTGATGGTTCTCTATTTTATATATGTGCATACATATCTAGACAGAAACACCCAACAAAACGAATGTAGATTGATGAGACAACATTTCTTGTTTTTTTAGTAGTTTCTTGGATCTTCTATCAGATATATTTACTTGCGAGTCTACAAGCCCAAGTTTCAGTTCATTGCTTTCCATTAATAAAGATATATTTACTTGCAAAATTACTGCAAATGAACAAAGAGAATGAAACCAAAGGGTACTAAGGGATGAAAATAGGTCAATGGAAGTATAGGTGATCGAACGATGCATTAAATACCTCTCTACAACGATCAAGTTGAGTTTGTTATGTGGCCACACCCTGACAGAATCGTCTATGATCACCACAGCTGATTCCATACCCAACACTCCATCCAGATCCTTGGTCTTAGGTACCCTCTCATCACCATCAAAGGGATCACCATCATCACCCTTTGAGATCACTCGTCCAGAAAACAAAGTGCCCTTAGGGTCAAGAACCTTTGCCATCTCGGTGGCGTACAACTTGTTTCCCATTGTGTAAAGATGCAGTTCAAAGAGCTGACTTGCCTGAACCAATATGAATACTTTTAGAATGCTATAAGAGTGTTCCTGAAGGGCATATATATTTCATCCCATTAAATAGTTTTCTTGTTTACCTTTTCCAGAAAGTTCCAGATTCCTGGTCTCAACTTGGTCCACATTCCCATATGTGGAAAGCAGTAAAGATGCCGCTCTGGCCTCTGTCTGTCTTGTTCTTCCTTCTTCCTCAGTATTTCTTCGTGAATTTGATCGACTTCAACAAACTAAAGCAGGAAACACTTTTTGTAAGGAAACATCCTCTGATAGATATGGGGAAAAAATTGAATGATAATAACTTGAAAAAATTGAAATAATACCTTGGCTGAATTGAGAAGTGTGTGATCCAGATCAAGTACAAGACAAAGCTTACGTGCAGCAAACATTTTATTCTGTTCTGCTATCCTTCTCGCCCTCTCTTTTTGGATATTAGCTTTCTGCTGGTCATCGTACCCATCTAATAAATGATCTACATCACCCCATGGATTTGCTGTCTGTGATACACTATTCACAGTCCCTCCTTGGTTAGAAAATGCAGGCAGAGTCTTTGGTTCAGTTGGATCATTACTAAGTTTACTTGGAATTGGTTGCGATGTATCCTCAGTTCCAGCTGTGGGAGGAGCAGATGCTTGCGAAGTGGACACAATATCAGCAAGATTCTGGAGGTTCTTGGTGAATTGCTGTGATATATCAGGTGGCGAAGCAGAATGAGAAGGCAAAGCAGTCGCCTCTGCCTGTTCTCCTTGCTCTCGAACTGTTGAATGATCCTTGCTGCTCTGCACGTCTGATGAAAGACTGCAACTAGTTTTGATGGGTTCAGAACTCTCGGTTTTCTGAACCACATTGCTCTGAAGTATACGACGAGGGTCCCGAGGTTTCATGCGAATTTTCCCCATATCGTTCTGACCATTCTATTAGGAAATTTAAAATTAATAATTACGTATGAGAACTATATTGAGGGCAAGAAATATGAAACAAATCACACAATTTAGCAACCTATCAGGGCTCATTTGAAAGGTCTACAAGCTATTTTCCCACAATAAGGCCAAAATGTTTTTTTTTTAAGAAAGAAAGAAGAAAAGAAAAGAAAAGATTACAATGTAGCCTAGTAACTTAGGGACATCCTAACATAAATTATAGGTATAAATATTGGTCGGATCCCTCCAGACTAAAGACATAAGACATGAATGTTAAGCCACAAAAGGTGCGAGTCCAAAGTAAAGAAGTATTATATGTGTGGGCAGGCTAAACATACCATCAATTCTACAAGCATAAAATCTACATTTTAACAGAAAAGCTCACCATGGGAGTGGTTTGTGGAGGCATCTGGGTTTTTGCTGCTGGATTCTGCCCAACTCCTGATACTGGGGATACGACAGTGGATAACCCATTGACTGCTGGACCAGCAGATTTCTGCTGGTATTCTGTTGCCATTCTTTGTTGCTCCATTTTAAGTAGTTGCATAAGCATTGTAGGATTCACAGCAATGTCCTTCAACAGAGAAGGTAACGAAACAACAGGTGCAGCACTGGTTGACACATTCGGAACTGAACCACCATTAGATCCATTAAAGTTATTGTTACCATTCAATATCTTGTCAGAACCAACTTCTCCACCAACCATATTTCTATTTCCAACTGCTGTATTCTTATTTGATTGAACCTTATTGTTTGTTTGAGATGCTAACATACCATTGTCCTCTTTCCAGCCACCTCTTCCTGCAGTCACCTGCAAATCTCTAGAGCTTGTAGACCCATTTCTTTGCCTTTTCAAGTTATGATCATCTGGCACAGGCTCATCAACAGCCTTGTGCTTTCTAGAATTCGCCAATCCAGCAACAAACCCTTTTTGAGGAGCAGAACCCACTTCAGAGTTCATGAACCTCAGCCTTGGATCTCTACTCTTTGCGGAAGCCTTTATGACAGGATTTGGCCCCAGAGCTACCTGTTCAACTGTCTTAACAGGAGCCAATTGCACACCTGAGCTACTAACATCAGCCATTTGAAAACCACCTGTGCTATTAACAGGAGCCATTTGAAAACCACCAGAGATATTAGTGTTCGCGGCAGTCACACTAGGCCCAACAGTTCTAACATCACCACCACCTGAAGAACTAGATACTTCACCGTGACTATCATCACCACCATCATTGCCATCCTCCGATGGAGTCGGACTGGGAAGCCGGTTAAACACAAGAACAGAATTCTTCCCATACTTCTGCTGGTAGGAAGAAACTGCCTTAAATGCATCGGTTACATAAGGATGCAATGTAGCATTCTCAACTCCAAAATTCTTCGGGGTTACTGGCTGAGCAGGCACAGCTGCTCCTGTTCCAAACCCAATTGGTCTCAGCAAAGGCAATGGTGGTGCATTATCACGGGTGGGAGAAGGGAGGCTGTCCTCATCATAATCTGCATGGAGGTTGAGCAATGGACTAAAATCCACTCTGCTCCTAGAGTTCGTAGGTAGTTCTAACTTGGAAAAACTAGCCCTTCCACTATTACTACCGACAAAATTGCTTCCTCTTGGATCCAATCCTGGTTTCTCCATTGATATTCCAGGCCTTTCAACCATATTGGCTGAACCATTCATGTCGCCTGTTGTTTTCCCTACACTAACTGCTTCAGAAGCTAATACATGCACCCTCACATCTATCTGTTGCACAAAAAACTCACTCTAAGTGTCTTTCTTGTAAACAATCATCAACTGACTCTTAACAGAACAGTCAGAAAGAAAAAACAGACCTCTTTCACTTGCTCAGGAGTTAGAAAAACAGAATATTGGTTCTTAATGTGAATCAGCAACCTACAACAAAGTAGGTCATTACATTTTTGATTCAAATCATTTCAAAACTTATATTAACTAATATAATCAGTTAATTAAATAAAATTTAAGCAAAGTTTAAACCTCAGCAACAATTCCTTATTCTGATCCATTTTCTTCGAGTTTCCAGAACTAAATGCCTGCAACATGAAAAACCCAATTTAAGCCATTAATCGAAAACCCAACATCTAAATCAAATTAATTCAGTGGCTTCAGTTCAATCTTACAGAATAAACGGTTTGAATCCCCATGAAAGCCTGCTGAACAAGAACATCAAGGATCGGCCCATGCCCTTCTGAAAACATTTGCTTCAAGCTTGCAAAACACTTTTGTAAACGCGAACAAACTTCCTCAAACGATCTACAACACATAATAAGACCAACACTCAGTCCTTTTATCCAAATTAAAAGAAAAAATAAGACATGGTTTTTGATGATTAAGTGCCTCCAAAGTTTTAACTTCAGGTGAAATTTAGCTAAATTTGTGTTCTTTCTCTTTGTCAAACTTACGATTCTGCTTCTTCTACTGTAATAGTCTCTAATTCCTCTAAGATCACTCCAAATCGCTTATCAAATTCACCAATCTCTTCAACTTGCTCTTCGGATTCCAAGTCTTTCTCAACCTTGTCCTCCTCATTCTTCTCCTCATTGGATTCGAGGTTCACTGATTCCGATCCAAACTCAATCTCCCCTTCCTCCAGCTCACCCTCCTCTTTCTCAGTCTCACCCTCACCCTCTTCAACCTCATTATCTTCAATGATCATCTCAATTTCGTCATCATCGCCCTCCTCCTTCGCGGGCTTCACATCGAACCCCAGCGGCTTGTTCTGCACCGCCTGAGCCCACGCGAAAGAGTACAGATCTTGGTTGTAGTTCCGATGAACAGGATACCTCATCAGATCGCCCATCCAAACCCTAGATCTGGACTGAACCCTAGAGTCCTGCTGCTTGAAATCGTCGGCGGTGATCTCTTTCAGCGATCCCGACGACGAATCGGAGTTCGAACCGTCGTCAGCCCGATGCTTCGCCATTAGGGTTACGGTTTAGGGTTAGGGTTAGGGCGTTCTATCTCGTTAGATGGTGTAATTAAAGCCGTTTTGTAACGAGATCGAGATCGAGTTGGCGGTCTACGCGAGCTGAATCGATCGATTAGGGCCTAAATCGCTGATTTCGGGCGAGAATTCAAAGCGATCGCCTCTGGATCGAGCTCGAGAGAGAAGAGAGAGAGGAGAAAAATTGGGAACGACTCCTTCGACCTAGAGAGAGACGCTCTAAGCGCTGGGGGCGAGGGCTTATTTATTCTAAATTATTTTTTAATTTTTAATTGAAGTGGGGGGTGACGATGGATCTTGACCGTACACGTCAGCGATGACACTTGGATCAGTGATTTGAATTTGTTAATTGTTCTATCCTTTGGATAATCTGGAATCAGGACCAAGGATGGGGACCACAGATAACAGAAATGTCCACGTGGATGCGAGACACGTACCGCAGGGTTGCATCTAGTAATTTGTTTCTTCTTCTTTTTTTTTTTTTATATAATTTTGTTACAACATATGACGTTGTCAAAAGGACTAGGGATTTTCTTGTGAATTTGTTATGAGTTTTCTCAATTTTCCTTAATGAGTGTTGCATGCTATATGGGTGAAAATATTAATTCTCTAAACTTTTTTTTTATACGAGTTAGATCAGGCGAGTAATTGGATCGGATCTGGATCAGATTCATGTGTTCAGATACAAATTCAATCAAGAATTCACTTATGGAGTTGAGTTCAGATCGGAATCTCTTTTTCCTCACAAAGTCCTACTTATCTCGGGATCGTTTTAAGCAGATATGGGCGATTATCAATCTAAATTTGTAAGTAGCGTAATTTTACTTTATGAAAATTGAGAAACCAAAAAAAAAAAAATTCTACCTTTTGTTTTTATGTTAATCTCATCAAGTTTACTTTCATAGTTAAGCTCAACCTTAATCGAGAAAAGATAAAAGAATAATTAGTAAATAAGGTCCGAGTAAAATTACCAATTTAGTTAAGACTGATGTAATTAATAAAGCTCTGCAAATTTGCTGCTTGGATGGAGTAAAATCATTAGTAATTTGTACATGTAGAAGCAAAGTCAGTGATTCTTACTTCCAAAGCAAATCAATGATAAAAAAAAAAAAGAATGACTATAGATAATGTTGATTATGCTAATAAAAATGAAATATTGAGATGTAAATTGTATTGATATGGTTTGAGATTTTGATGAATTTTTATAATAGAAATCAAAACCAGTTTTCATGATTTTTTTCTCTTTTAATAATACAAAAAGAAGAAGAAAGAAAGAAAGAAAGATGCTATGAAGCATCAAGCCTTGTTTGAAAATAATTGCACAAAACAGGATAAATTAATATGCAATAACTTAAAGAGAACAACTATAAACTCTTCTCCTTCTTCTTCTTTTTTTTCCCTTTTTATTTACCTGAAGAAAAGCAAAGAACTTTTGTTCTTCTTCCTCTGGAAAGAGAACAAGGGTCTCAAAATTGAACTCTTGGTCTCAATTTCTTCTTCTTTTCTTTTTTTTTTAAGGAGTGAGTACCAAATAAACCGGTGGCTTTATATAGAACTAGAAATTAAAGTAGAATGACTCCTAATGCTTTTTGCATTGTTTCTCTGGCTTGTTTGGCAAAGGGTGGAAGTGAGAAAGTGATAATAATTTCTTTTGAAACTTGGAAATTAGTTATTAAGTTTTCGGTGTTTAGATGTTGTTGGAAAGTGTGATTTAGAAAATGTTATGTCTTTTTTGATGTTTAGATGGTAATGTGGAAGTGGAAGTGGAAGTGGAAAAGTTGACCACAAAATTGACCGCAAAATAATATTAAAATAAAAATTAATTAAGCAAAAATAAAAACTAGACTGTAATTAGAATACAAGTGAGATTTACATAATCAAAAAATTAACTGTTTTGTGCTACAACTCATTACAAATGAGATTTACATGATCACAAAATTAACTGTAACACTCTAGAAGTGAGAAAATGGTGTGTAAAAGAGATAAGAGAAAAGAAAAAGGAGTTTTCTTATTTTCTTTTTTCGGTGTATGAACAGATAAAAAGTAAGCAATTATACTTTCTCATTTCCTTAGTTCCGTCCACTTCCTTGCAATCAAACATGCCCTCTTGAGAGGAAGCAATCTCTATTGTCTTTTGTGGAAAAGAACACGTGTACGGCTGACAAGAGTTGGTCTGAGTTGTAGGGCCTAGATTTGGAGCAACAGTTACATTTCCCCATTTTTTTTCTTTTTGGCACTGGATTTGAGAGAGCAGCGGTTATTTGAAAAGGCCTGTTGGATGGGCCGAGTTTTTGGGCCTCACCATGTACATTGTTTTTTTAGATCTGGGTCGGTCGGTTCAAATTTAATCAAACCCGATTACAAATTCATGCGGAATTTTTAATAGGGTTTTTTTGGGGCTATCGCCGCCTCATATTATTCATATTTGGAAATACCCCCTCAAATCTTTATATCCAGAAATTCCCCTCTAAAAAGTAGGGGGCATTTAATTGATCAAACCGATCGACCGAACCGAATCCAATCGATCCGTTCTATGGGTATGTTTGGTTGTTGTAATTGGCCGTAATTCGTAAGTAGTAATTGGTAAAGTTCTATACAGTTGTAAATGAGTTACATGCATGTAAGTTTTACGGTGTTTGGTTGGTAAGTTGGTAATATAAAGTTGTAAGTGAGAAAGTATATTGTATTTTACGGTATTTGGTTGTCGTAATGTGTGAAAAAGTTGACCACAAAATTAACTATTTGGTGATTTAAAAAGTTTTAATATTGCAAATAAATAATAAAAATATTAAAAAAATTAATATTAATATAAAATATAATACAAATTTGTATGACCACAAAATTAACTGCAACTGGGCTGTAAGTGAGTGGTAATTGGGTTGCAAGTGAGTGATAGTTGAGTTACGAAAGTCTTCTACGAATTACGGTCCAAACAAACGCCGTAATTATAATTGAGTTGTAAGTCATTTACGAATTACGGAGTTTTACGTCTTTTACGATCAAACAAACAGCGGGCATGATTTGAGAATGGGTTCGATTTGGCTCCTCTATTTTTTTTGAGTTTCGGTAAACCGAACCGAATTAAACTCTATTTACTCTCTTCTCTTTCATTTTTGAAGCCCACAGGTAGAAGCCCACACTCTTCTTTTCTTTCATTTTAAGGGGGTGTTTGGATGCAAGGAAGTGGGCGGAAGTAAGGAAATGAGGAAGTATGATTGCTTACTTTCCTATCTATCCAAACACCGGAAAAGAAAAATAAGAAAACTCCTTTTCCTTCTCTCTTTTCTCTTTTACACAACCATTTTCTCACTTTCAAAGTGCTACAGTTAATTTTGTGGTCATGTAAATCTCATTTATAATAAGTTGTAGCACAAAACAGTTAATTTTTTAATCATATAAATCTCACTTGCATTCTAGTTACAGTCTATTTTTTATTTTTCTTAATTAATTTTTATTTTAATATTATTTTGCGGTCAACTTTGTGGTCAACTTTTCCACTTTCACTTTCACATTACCATCCAAACACCGGAAAAGACATAACATTTTTCAAATCACACTTCCTAACAACATCCAAACACCGGAAAACTCACTAACCAATTCCCAAGTTCCAAAGGGAACTATTACTAATTCCTCACTTCCTTACTTCCTCACTTCCACCGTCAACCAAACAGGAATGAAGCCCCACAACCGAACACTCTCTCTGAGACTCGATCCAAAGTGCCCTGATCTCGTTCTCGTTCAAGGTCAAAGAGCAAACGTATCAGTGGCTTTGACATGCCTCCACCTGCATCTTCTCAGGCTGCTCTCACACCTGGTCTTGACTGCTCTTATGCCTGGTCTTCCTGTTGTCGTCCCCCAAACAGTGACTCAACAGGCAACACGTCATGCACGCCGTGTCTACGTTGCTGGGCTTCCTCCTCCTGCTAATGAGCAGTCAGTTGCAGCGTTTTTTAACCAGGTTATGTCTGCTATAGGTGGAGCTGCAGGCGATGGAGGCTCGCAATGCAATGGCATTGCATTTGAGGGAGCACAGGTAAAGGTTAGGATGCCAACAGACTGCAATGCTTCTCAGGTTGCTGCACTTGGTCCAACCCAACCTAATCCCAATCTTAGTCCAGAGCCATTAGAGAACATGTCATTGCAGCCACAACAGCAACAACAGATGGCATTGCAGAAACACTTGTTTCTTCCAACAAAGGTCAGGTGGTAGCTGCGCGCTACCCAGAGGACAAGTTTGCTCAAGGAGAGAATGATGCTGAATGCTGATTCCATGTGAGAATCTCCCACTGATGTTGAAGCTTCTTCATCAGCAAGTAATGTTATGTACCTCGGAATCATATTTTTCTTTCTGGTTTGATTGCTGGATTGTTTGGTGGAAGAAGTTCTGGGCATACAATCAATATTCTGGATTTTATTAGTAGTTTTAGAATTTGAGCTTTGCAGCAAGTTTAGGATTTGTTTGGTAGACATTTTGAATAGGTTTTTTAAGCATTGCTGGATCATTATGCTGTCACAGTTTCAATGTTTTGTGAGTTCATTTATGTCTTACTCTATCAATTCTGGTTCAAATAGGCGAACATATGTATGTTCTTTGACAAGTCCAAAACGTTTTGTTTCCCATTTCCAGAGCTTGTGCTGATTTGGTGCTTCTTTATCACAGTTTGTTTTTTATCCGGTAATATCGTTGTTAATCTATTTAATAGAAGAACTCAATCTGTGTTGGAAGTAATCTTTCACTGGAACAAATTACCAGTGGAACATGCAATGTTATGACATTTAGTTCTTGGTAAAAAGATGGAAAAATTAGAATGTAGAAGAAAGTTAAGACATGGAATGAGAAATTTCAAGTGTAAAAAAAGTTGGTATCTGCAGGAAGAATGATTCAATTGGAAGAGAAGCTAACAAGACTTGCTTTCAACTTGAGTTTTCGACATTTTTACTGTTCTCCACAGTGTAAGCTGTCCTCTATCAAATATCGACTAATTGCTGTTCTTTTCTATTGCAGTTGTCACCAGTTAGAAAATCCAGTGCAGCTTTCAATCAGATATGGAACACAATTTCAACAGTAACAGCTTAGAGCTCTTATCAATCGCCTGAAATTGATCCCACGAAACTTGCAAAACTAAAACCATTGATAATTTAGTTATATCAGAGAATTGCAGAATGTAGTTATGCATTGTGACACATCATCATCCAGAGATTGCAGGGTTTTTTGGGGTTGGAAATTGACATAGAATTGAGAATCTAAATTGCCCATTCCGACCATGTGCGTGAGAAAACAGTGGTGGTCCTATTTTTTGAGGTCCAATCTAATTTTAGAGAAGCTTTGGACAGAGAGAGGACCATTGGAGCCCCACCACACTTATATATACCTTATGCCCTTGTAGGGCTCAACTACTTCACACTAGAAAATTTATCTTCACAGAATGCATAATGATTTGCATGAAGAACATAAGCCAGATAACAGAACGGGGACATCTTGTTTGCAGATCATGATCGTGATATTATTTTGTATTTTAATATTTCGAACTATGAAATAATCCTGCTTGCTGGTTTTTTTTTTTTTTTTTAAGCAGAAGCTCACGGTTAACCGCCAATCTATACACATACTCTGTTCACATATGGGCGTGTTTGGTTGCAAGAAAGTTGGCGGAAGTAAGGAAATGGGGAAGTATAACTGCTCACATCCCTATCTATCCAAACACCGGAAAAAGAAAATAAGAAAACCCATTTTCCTTTTTTCTTTTCTCTTTTACACAACCATTTCCTCACTTTCTGAGTGCTATAGTTAATTTTGTGGTTATGTAAATCTCATTTGTAATAAGTTGTAGTACAAAACAGTTAATTTTTTGATCATGTAAATCTCACTTGCATTCTAATTACAGTTCATTTTTATTTTTCTTAATTAATTTTTATTTAAATATTATTTTGCGGTCAACTTTGTGGTCAACTTTTCCACTCCCACTTTTACATTATCATCCAAACACCAAAAAAGACATAACATTTTTTAAATCACACTTCCCAACAACATTCAAACACCGAAAAACTTACTAACCAATTCCCAAGTTCCAAAGGGAACTATTACTACTTCGCAACTCATAGAATTTGAACTAATGCTCATCATGAAGCAAACCAAACGATTTACCGTGCGGCCACATCGGGGGACCAGTTTGCTGGTATCTTGATGCAACAACTTGAGGTGTGTGCATCCGTCACCAGCACCTATCATTGATAAAGTGATTTGATGCTACATAGCTTGTCTTTGTACCTGGACTGTGTCGCATCATGGCCCTCTTGGTGCGTGAACTGATTTTAGTGACACCAAACGCAGGCTGCAACTTGCAAGCAAGGGTTTCAAGAATGACCTCATGTAAATTTCATCTAGTTACTGTACGTTCATGCCCACCTAATCTTTGTAAATTGTCAAGACTTAATAATTTTTCCATGGAGAATTCCTGTTTCCGTGTGTGCCAACAAATGCACCAGTCCTAGTTTGGCAACACAGTTTCTGAAATTGGGGCTTCGTTTTAAGGGCCTGTTTGGTTGATGGTGAAAGTGAGGAAGGAAGTGAGTAATTGGTAATAGTTCCTTTTAAAACTTGAGAATTGATTAGTAAGTTTTTCGGTGTTTGGATTTTATTAGGAAGTATGATTTGAAAAATATTATATCTTTTCCGGTGTTTGGATGGTAATGTGAAAGTGAAAGTGGAAAAGTTGACCACAAAATTGACCGCAAAATAATATTAAAATAAAAATTAATTAAGAAAAATAAAAAATAGACTGTAATTAGAATGCAAGTGAGATTTACATGATCAAAAAATTAACTGTTTTGTGCTACAACTTATTATAAATGAGATTTACATGACCACAAAACTAACTGTAGCACTTTAGAAGCGAGGAAATGTAAAAGAGAAAAGAGAGAAGGAAAAGGAGTTTTCTTATTTTACTTTTCCGGTGTTTGGATAGATAGGGAAGTAAGCAATTATACTTCCTCATTTCCTTACTTCCGCCTACTTCCTTGCATCCAAACACCCTTAAAGTCAAAATGAAACAGAGGCTCTGAAACTTAGATTTCATTTATTTTAGTGAGTGTTTGGCAAACGCAACTTCTCGTTCTCATTTAGTCTTGGCGTCGAAGAAGTTCGGTCAAACTGGGAGTTTCCAAAACCCCAGTTTCATAAGATTTGAGGGCATCCAAAACCCAATTTCAGTAGGTCATATTTCAGTTCACAAACAAGACCCAGTTTCAGTAATCCTATTTTGAGCCGGAAATTCTCTCAAACTCGAGTTTGAAAGACTTGGCATAGTTTTATTGGTGAAATGCAGATGCCATAGAATCCTGTTTATCTGCCCTGCACTTTCAGAAATTAACTGAAAACAAACAGTATCAAAGAGCCCACTCACCAGTGGGGTAACCCAACCCCACAAAGCAAAGAATACTAGAGAATGTGACCTAATTTCCATTGTGGCCAGCTGGACATGTTGGGCATCATCATCATCATCATCATCTTGTCTTTATAAAGCCACAAGATAAAGGAAAGCCAAGGAAGAGTCAGGGCAAAAACAATTCCTCATCACAACTCTCATTTCATCTCTTCTTCCAGTATCCCAAAAAAAAAAAACAAGCAGCAATGAAGTTCTTGTTTCAGTGCCCCTGCTGCTCTTGCTTCTGCTTCATGAAGGCCAAGAAGAACCAGCAGCCCAAGGAGACTGAAGCCAAAGGAGACTGAAAATCTTGAGCTCAAGCTCTCTCTCTCTCAGATTGAGAGATGTGAAGTGTATGTGTCTTTTGTTTGTTGAAATGTGTCGTGTGTGTGATATGGAATTGTTCCCCTTCCTCTCTGTGTTGTTCTCTTCAATGATTTGTTTCTTTTGTGCAGTTCTTGTGAGTCTGATAGTTCTGTGTGATGGAATAAATTGCTAGTGTAGGAAACATCTATATATCAGTATTTTTTTTTTTTTTTTTCCCTTGTTTAGTTTTGGCCAAATTGGGCAATTTTGTTTGTCACACAATATTAACATAATCTGAATATACATATTTTTCTCCAGTTTTTTTTACCATTTTTACCTAGTTGTTTTAGAAGAGAAGGATTCATCGTTGGTTTCTTGGTAGAGAGTAAAACTATGTGGCGAGGATGAGAGAAGAAAGAGAAAAAGTGCAGAGAGAGGAGCAACGAGTGGAGTGGTTGACAGGTTGTAGAGTGTTAGTGGTAGGTACGAGGTCTCATAAGTCATAAGCAACAGCTAAGAAATACAAGGGAAAAAAACAACCTCCAAACGAACAGGGTTTGGTTCGTGTGTGAGTCACACACACATACAATAAGAGGACCAATCCCGTATTGACACGTGTATTGACCTTTTTATAATATAATACGAGACTCAAACACATGAATCGATCCCGAACGAACAACAAACAGCAGTGAATTGTGACCACAAAAAAAAGAGGGGACACAAGAAGATAGGTTTGCATGTGAAAGCACAGGCAGGCAGTGCAGGGCTCCAGCTTTCCATGAAAACAAAACAATGAGATGTTTACATGTCTCATGATTACTCTCTGTCGAAGAGGATGTTTCTCATTTCTTCATCTTTGCTCAATTTAAGTGTTCTCCTATGAAAATTTGGAAGTTTCCTTGGGTAGCAACTCAGAGGAAGAGCTTTTCTTTCTCATCAATTTAGCAATTTTTTTTTACTTTTTTTCTTTACTTTTAACAATTAAAAATGGTGGATATATCCTGGCATTCTATTAAAAAGTTTGCAACGAAACCAAATACGCAAAAATATGTAAAGAAGAAGAGAAATATAAGTCACTCCTCATACTTACATTTCTCCGAGATAAAGTTAAGGCTCCGAGAGTGAAGTAACGAGGAACGGGCCTCATGCTACATCCTGTTTGGATCATCATTGTTCGTGTCATGGTACTGGAGGTGAAACAATCTGGATCACTTGCTCGCACCACCAGTGAGAAAAGAGTAAACCAGTCGACTAGCAATTTGAGGCGAAGCGATGCCTACCCCACAGAATAATCTCAGCTTTCAAGGAGAAGGTGATTTCATGTGTAATGTGGCCACACTATCATAGGCCTTCTCAGAATCCAATTTGAGAATGTAACCCGACACACGATTTCTCAGTCCCAAGTAAAGAGAACTAGAACAAACACAACCCTCCATGTCCAATATTTCCTACTACTCTGAACACTTCCTCTCTGGATCTCTCCTCATAAACCCGTTCTGTTACACTTTAAGCTGGCCAGCTTTCTCCTCAACCAAACCAACTCATCGACCATGTCAGCTATCTCCTGAATATCCTTGTGTAGATGGAAGTCATAGAAGAACCAAATTAACCTTACTCTTCCACTAGGATAGTCGCTATCTTCATTTGAAGCTAATATACAGAATATAAAATCTCGTCATCGATATACTTTGATATGGACTAAGAGCCTTACTGCAAATTTATTGACTGCATAAATGTAATACATGGAAGATTAGGTGAGCAAGATTACCGTGTGTTTGTCAGCTACCGCCTGAATAGTCGAGGCTAGATACATGTCATTGAAGAACGCACTGAGCTTAATTCTTCCTCCAAGACAGTCTTTATGTTCTCTGGAACTCAATAGACAGAATATAGAATCTGGTTATCGATATACTTTGATATGAAATAAGAGCCTTACTGTGAATATACTGACCGCAAAAATGTAATACATGGAAGATTAGGTGAGAAAGATACCATGTCTTCATGTTTGGCACCAAGTCCATAGGGTGTCTCATCAGAAGGAAGGGCAAAATCATCAGACAAAGCCAGTTCTTTTCTCACAATATCCATGACTTGTGCCATTGTCTCAGGCTTTGCCTGTGCAACCAATGCAGATGTCAGCTCCAAATGGCAGAAAATTGTGTCTGTTTGCTATAATTTATATATTCATGCAAGAAAACAAGGCTATTGCAATAACAAATTCTGAAAACGAGATGCACACTGCACAGCAGAATCAAGAATGCGAAGACCAAGAAGGAAAGCTCTGTGACATTCCCTTTGAATCCAACTTCACGCTGGAAGATCTTCCACCTTTCTGGAACAAGCAGCAAGCAACAACATATGGCATATATTAAACATACCTCTGGTACTAATTTGTATATTCTTGTGCCTTTTCCTTTTTATGTATATTTCACAGACAGTACCCAAGTAATCATTAACATCGACTCACTCTAATATTATAATTTCAGTGAAAAAGAGTAAAATATCGAAATTGGACATGGAAAAAAGACTCAACATGAAGAAAAATATATATTAAATAAATTCTAATTTATATAAGCTTAGGTCAAATATAGAGTACAACTGGTGTGTCTTCTGCAAGTTGTACTTAGACAACATCCTTAGAGGGTTTCTCAGACGACACAGAGGTTTTGCTATGTTTATCGTCTATAAATGCTAAAAATACAAATAATTTTGTGATGTATTAATACTTGCTATCTGTAATAGTTCAAGGCAAATTGTTTCTTTAATTTGGAAAGATGTGACATAATCAATGAGGGACTTAAAACCTGATTATAACATATTTTAATGGTACATATAGTTGTTCCAATATGACGTCCATGGAAAAAATAGATTCAAAAAAAATAATAATAATAAGATGTTGATCAGATTAGGAAAATCAGTTACGAGTTATGTGACTACTTACATCCATAACCAAGCAACTGTATAAAGTATAATCGGACGCTCCAGGTGTACTATGTAGCATTCAAATGCTAGGCAAAGTCTAGTAAACATCAATAACGAGAAATGCCAAAGTCTAATTCCTCAACTTGAACTAGGTTCCCCCGTGTTCCTATATACGAAACACATAAATATCTTAGCAGGTGTTTTTATGAATCACTGCCTTATTTTCTCTTCAGCTAGTGTCAACTCTTTTAACATGTTTTCTATGCCCTTGAAGCAATATCAGTAGATGTTAAATATCTGTGTTGGGTATTGGATAGAGAGTAATTTGAAACTTGAAGAGTTTTATTTGACTCCATTCCTTTATTGTTACCTCATCACCCTCACTATAGCCCATGGCAGATATTTTCACTGTTTTAAATCTCGGCCGATATACCGGTATATCTGCCGAGATACCAGTATTTTATCCAAAATGATACGATAAGTGCAAAATTTTACCGGATATCGTTTTGAACTGATATGGGCCGATATATCGCCACGTGACCAATATATCGACCGATATCCGAGATGAATATATCTGATATATTGCCACGTGACGCATTTGATGAGCTTCTACAAACGCATTTGAGGAGCTTCAACAAAAAGTAAGTATCTCATATGAGCCTATGAATCTAAACTTGCTTTAAGTAGTTTCATATGAATTATGCAGGCAATAACATGTATATTTTCATCCAGTATAACGTCCGAAATGATGTTTGGTACTTGTGCTATATCGCGATATATCACCCGGTACTCGGTATATAATTTTGCTAACAGATATATCGCCGCTATCCGATATTTAAAACACTGGATATTTCTAGAACTAATGATTTCTTTCCATGTCACATCTTTTTGCTAGAGAGAGCTCCACATATTTCACTCTCACGTACAGAGTTGTATGACTATAGAATGCTTTAAGTTAAACTTTTCTAGACCTTTCAAGATTACAAGTTACTTTGGAACTAAAAATTAACAACTACTATATAAACATCTGAACTACTAGAGTTTTTTCTGTGTGCTCCCTTGTTAAAGCCATCAATCAGTTGTTCATTGGAACTGTGAATCTCCAGGAAATTTTCACCTTTGCTGACCAAGTCTAATATTAAGTGATACCTCAAGTCAACATACATTTTCGGTTCTCATGGGATTATGTGGTAGACTTGTTTCGAGGAATGTCAATGGAAGTGATTTCTGCTTGAATTGCATCCCTTCAAAGAGAACTTGATTAAACTACTACATATGTAGCGTTTTATTGCCACATATCTGCTTCTGCCTAAGATAATGCTAAGTTTGCTCCTCGGTTGAGACCAAAACAACAAATACATGTACCATGTCAAATATGAAAGCTAAGCTTGCAAAAATATCATTGGAGACAACATTTGCTTGAATTGCATACCCTTCAAAATTATTTTTAACTAAACTGCTTCATATGCAGGCTGGTTACTCTAATAGAAGCAATATAAGCCAAAAAAACACTTATTTACTTACTAATTACTAAACTGCTCTGGATAAAGATAATGCCATATGCTCCTTTGGCAGCCAAGATAGGATATTCATGTTCACCATGAATACTTAGCCAAAAAAACTTCTCTAGTCATCAATACAAGATATTACACGAGTTGAGAGGTATCACTTCACAAAAAACGCGGTTGTGAATTTAAGCCGGAGATCTGCACTTTCCAATATTAATGTATAACTAGTTTTGCCAGAGGTAATATCAGCCAAAACTCAACTATTTCAGGGGCATGATGAAAACTCGAAAATACTAACTGTGGGGGATGTTAAATAAACCAGTAGTTTATCTTATACTCTATAGGCCTGTGTAAAGCATGAAACTATGTGAATTCCTAGTGAGCAGGAACCACGTGAAAACTCTAATGAGAAGGATGAGCATAAAAAATATATTACAACTCTAAAGATAACCATTGTAACCTATAAAAGGTATGTGCTGCAATCAGAAAGGAATGACATTGAAAGGGGGAAAAAACTAATTTCAAATATCATGTTACTCGAGTAGCTTCTTCCAAACTTCTTTGACATGACCTTTCATGACTTACATTTCCAGCTCTTAATATAATGTCAATGCAACATAATCCAGAAGTTATGGTGAGAATCTGAGGAATATACTTCTACACCACTAACATTTCTCCACAGGGCAAGAACATTTTTTGTAGGCCAAATCATAGGCTGTATGTGCGCACGAGGAGGAAAGGGCTGTAATTTGCTTACAATGTGGGCCAAGCTAGATTTGAATCTCGGTAGCTGTGATACCATCTTCACTCCTATACCACTATGCCAAAACACCAAAATTATGATAGGGTCGTGGGATATATATATATATATATATATATATATATATATATATATATATATATATATATATATATATATATATATATATATATATATATATATATATATATATATAATCTTAACACAAGCCAATTTTACTTCCAATACTAGCAACGACATTATCACATATAGTAGACAAGAAGTGAACCCTATATGATACAATATGCACAGAAACTATCTCACAGCATGCTACGCTATAGACTGATGTTGAAACGTTGGTAAAAATGATACACATAACTCAATTTAAGATAGACAAAACAAACTAACATTCCGCTCAACATTGGTGCCAATTAGCTCAGTAATTAAGCTGGTTGTGTAAAAATCATATATAATGATTAATTACGTATTACAAGCAGCCTTAATTGGTCAAGAATCTAAATACATACGGAGGACGACCCTGAAATTTGGCTTTCCTTTCTTTGGATGAAGAGAGACAAAACAATTTTGACAATTTGCTTCAAGGAAAAAATCAATATATTGCACATCACCTCATTCTGTGCACTGCAAGAAATAATGGACAGCTGAGGAAGAGTAATTACCATCTGATCATTCTAAGGGTTACCTATCTTCGTAGTTCACTGAGCTTACTCTCTTCATAAGTATCAAGATAAACCCTATCACAGCTAAGTTCCAAAAATCTGCGGCCCTTGCTTGATTTCGTGTAGCACAATCATAGAGCACGCCAGTAGCCAGTAAAAATGATATAACTCCTAACTACAACAATAATCAAATCTTGTAGAAAACAATGAGGAAAAGGGGAGAAAAAAATCCAATCTTTACTTCAGGATCAATGTAAAACTCTCAGAGGCTAGATTTATGGAGCAATGGGAATCTTTCGAATCACGAAAGCAGTTCAAGAAACCCTAGGAGCGAAATCAAGATTCCATCTTTTTCGTTCAGCCTAAACAATCTATCAAGAAAAAAGATTAAAAAAAAAGAAGGAAGAAGAAAGGATCACCAGATTAGTGAAGCTTGTTTGCTTCAGAGAGCACCCGCACTTGACGGAGGTAGCAGAGACGGTCGCCATTAAAATCGAATCGAATGAAAAGGAAAACAAAAAGCCTACTGGTATTTGTTAGGCATATGGTAGTAGTACTAATAAACCGCTTTATCGGCGATGGAAACCGATTGACAGAGCGACAGATACAAGAGTGGGAAAAAAGAGGGACAAAGAGGAAGAGGAAGAGGAAACAGGGAAGGGAGGAAACGGAGGGGTGCGGCCCTGTGGGGGATTCAGGGGAGGAGGATGAGAGGGGTTGAGGAGGGAGGACGAGGGAGGAAGGGAAGGTGTCTCTTTTGGCTGAAGATGAACGGACGGATGGACAAAATTCGTGAATGAGTTATGATAAAAATCTTTCTTTGATCAGTTTTAATTAAATTTTTCTCAAATATTTCCTCTTTAGGTTTTTTCTCTCAATTAAAATTTTTAAAACTAGCTCATGTAGATGAGAAACCGACCAATCAGTCAGTAAGAAGATGAAGGGTAAGAGAGGAAAAAGAAAGAGGAAGAAAAAGAAGGATAGAGGAAGGAGGAGGAGGAGGTCAACTCTCTCGTGGATGAAAATAGACGAACGGACGGATAAAGTTTCTATATGAGTCACTGGAGAAAATCTCCGTTCTGCCGGTTTTGATTAATTTATAGAAATATATATACCATTATGCTACAAGTGGCATTTAGCAGTTTAAGTTCACTAGGTTTTGGCACGTGCAAAATACACGCATATGTATATACTAGTATACCACTGAGGTGATAAAAACCGACCTCAGTAGAGGCGAGTAGTGGCGTAGGACAGGTTAAAGATTTGTAGAAGGAAGAGGGGAGGAGAAGAAGAGGGGGAGGGAGAGAAGGAAGAAAGATGAGGACAGAATGAGGAAGAGAGGGCGCTGAGCGGAGGAGAGAGAGACAGCGAGAGGAGGGAGTTGCTCTCTTTCTCTCTGCTCACTCTCTCTCTCTCTCTCGCGGAGGTGAAGATGGACGGACATTTTTTGTGAAGGAGTCACAGGAGAAAACCTCCTTTCGGCCCGTTTTGATAATTTTTATTTGCATGTAGAAAATTATTTAGCTTGATAGAGAATATATTTATATTATATTATTTTTATTTAAATACAATATCTAAGAAAGTGAGAGAGATAAAAGTTTGGTGTAGAAAAGTATTAATTATCTTTCTAAAAATTTTAAGTTAAAGAGTTTAACTTGCTTCGTTTTTTTTTTCCCACTTTATTCATCGTTTTAGTTATAAGTGTTAGTCTCACTACTTTTTCTAAATAGAAAGACATGCTTACAGCACAACAAGCAGGCACGCAAGTGTGTACATCCAATAGCAAACACTTAAGGCATGTTTGTTTCGCCGCAAAATGTTCCAAGTCGTAAATCGTAAAATAAGAATGAAAAAAGTGAACTGTAGTAAAGAAAATATATTGTGTGTTACAGTGTTTGGTTAATATAGTGAAAGTGTAAATGAAAAAGTATATTATATTTTACGGTATTTGGTTGGTAAAATGAAAGTATAAATGGGAAAATATGTTGTGTTTTACGGTGTTTGATTGGTAATGTAAAAGTGTAAGTAGAAAAGTTGACTACAAAATTAACTGTAGCAGTGATTTAATATTATAAATAATATTAAATTAAATCTACTATTGTAAATTAAATTTTTTTAATAAATTTGAGATAAAATATTAAATCTTAATAATTTATTTATAACAATATTAATAAAATATTAGTATAATTAGTTAAATATTACTAAAATATTAACTAAATAAATAATATAAATTTTAAGAAAATCTAAAGAATATTAATAAAATTTTAAGAATACTAATAAAACATAAATATTAAAAAAATCTTAAGAAAGATAATAAAATATAGTTATAATATTATATTATTATAAAATACTTAAAAAATATTATAATATTAAGTTTTATTATAATATTATTCTAATATTATAAAAATATAAAATTAACAAATTAAAATATAATTATAATTTCAATAATAAATTATTATTATAATATTATTATAATGAATTATTATTACAATATTAATTTAATAATAAAGTATATTATAATATTAATAAAATAATTATTTATATTAAAAAAATAAATAAATATATGGTAATTTTAAATTAAAGTATAATATTGTTGTATTAATAAAATATTAACTCTAAATAAAGTATTAAAAAATTGGTATAAGTATTAATAAAATAATAAAGTATTAAATAACAATATTAAATTCAAATATTAAATTAAAATAGTAAAATATTAAATATTAAAAATAATAACATATAAAGAATTAATGAAATAATAATAAATTAATAACCTAATTTCATAAAAATAATTTGTTAAATTTAATATTAAGAATAATAATAAAATAATTATTAATAGTATCATAATATTAATATGGTTAATAAATTATAATATTAATAAAATATTCATTATTATTCATATATTATTATTAAAATATTAATATAAAACTGTTATGAGAAGGGGGTGGGATGGTGTGCTTCTGCAAGTGGGAAATGTCAAGTGTGAGGCCCATTTAATTTGCAAAATATTTTGCAAGTTGTCTTTGTAAATTGCGAACGTGACCAAACAAGGGAAATCGAGAAAACCTCAAAAAAATTTACCCCAAACACGCAGTTCAAGTCTATAACTCAACAAAGTGTACGTGCCGTGCACGTGACTAGCAGGTCAATTTAAAGATTACAAAACTCCTGTTTTCCCCCACCTTTTGCTTTTATTAATTGAAATTTAGAGTAATCTTAGTTTTCTCTCCAAGTCTCTTACGTGTGATTCGTCCGGTGTGAAGTCCGAACCTTATCTTTTCCCAAATTTCCAATTTCTACAAATTTAGAATCTATCTTGCTTCTTGTGTTGCGTCACAATGTGTTTGCGTGCGCCAATTCACACGAAGATTATGCCGCAAACACTCAAATGGTGGCGGTTAGCGCTGGTCGTTGGAGAGGTTTGGGCTCAGATCATGATCTAGGTCTGGGAGTTGAATGTCGCAGTGGCGCATGGGAGTGAGTCGAGGAGGCCGCACTGGAGAGGGACGCGTCGAGCAGAAATATGTTAAGAGAAGTGCATGGCTCAAGGCAATAAAACACTAGAAGAGCAAATGGAAAAGGAGGTGTATGGGAGTGAGTAGAATGCAATCAAATCTCGAGGGAGATGACCTTCATACTCATAGTTAGCCAATACCTTTCTTGTATTTGAGAGGCAGTGTTTGGTGTTCTAATCTTGTATTCTTGATGTTTCTCTTGTAACAAGAGAAGCTACTTACGATCTATATACTCGTATTGTGAACTTTGGTATCTTGTGTCGGGATACTTTCCGATACTCTTTTGTTCTCTTTAGTGAAATGGGTGGTTATATTTCACCTTTTTCCAACAAAAATATAACAAGCATCTTCTCACCTGACTTTTTTTTTTAGTAGTGCTATTTGTATTACTTTTTTTATACTATATTATATACTACTACTCTATGAACTGTTGCTCACATCCTTATGAGTTATGACTCTCATCCTCATTAATTACCAGTATGACCTACAATTCATAGAGTAGTAGTATAATGTAGTATAAAAAAAATAGTACAAATAACATTACTCTTTTTTTTTTTGTTGAGAAAAGATGAGACTCTAGCCCTAAATTTATTAATAAACAATAAAGAATGTGAGGTTGCAGGGAAGGAGAAAGAGAGAAGGGGCTAGTGGAGAGAGAATTACAAGCCTAAAAAAACAAAAACAAAAAAACAAGAAATTAAGATGAGTTACGACATTTATGAAGAGGGTGATTTATTTGCCACAACAACAAGGTTGAGATCAATCTATCCAACTCAGTGATTTAAGAAGATTTAGCTTGAAATACCCTTTGATTTTGCCCATACCAAACCACATCCAAATAGTCACGGTGACAACACAATCCCACCGGTTGACTTCACTTGATCGCTAATCATTCCAAAGTAAGACAATGGAAGAGGGCCAAGATGTGAAAGACAAGTGATTCCTCTCCAGCTCCCAAACCTTTAAAGTGAATGGGCAATGTAGAAAAATGTGAGCGGTAGTTTTCAGTTGTTGTTCGCAAAGGACACATGGACTCGTCACATTGATACCTCTCTTGGCAAAATTATCCGCTGTGAGGAGACGGTCATGAAAAGCAAACCACACATGGATCTTAACTTTAAAAGGAGCGAGTGTGGTCTAAATGCACCGGAAGCAATTATTCTCTTTATGTATCAGGTGAGCTTTTCATAGAGTTAGTTGACAAGAAGAGACTGTTTCGCTTGAGCTTCCACTTCCTCACAACGAGAGAGGTGGATAGATGCTTTGGATGGAAGAGCTGGAGGAGACTTTGAGATCATTATAAGATTTGGATAACTTACTCGTCCATCAATAAGATAAGTAGTACTAATACCATTACTCATTTTTTTGTTGAGAAAAGATGAGACTCTAGCCCTAAATTTATTAATAAACAATAAAGAATGTGAGGTTGCAGGGAAGGAGAAAGAGAGAAGGGGCTAGTGGAGAGAGAATTACAAGCCTAAAAAAACAAAAAAAAAAAAAACAAGAAATTAAGATAAGTTACGATATTTATGAAGAGGGTGATTTATTTGCTACAACAAGAAGGTTGAGATCCATCTGTCCAACTCAGTGATTAAGAAGATTTAGCTTGAAATACCCTTTGATTTTGCCCATACCAAACCACATCCAAATAGTCACGGTGACAACACAATCCCACCGGTTGACTTCACTTAATCGCCAATCATTCCAAAGTAAGACAATGGAAGAGGGCCAAGATGTGATAGACAAGTGACTCCTCTCAAGCTCCCAAGCTTTAAAGTGAATGGGCAATGTAAAAAAATGTGAGCGG
This sequence comes from Agave tequilana, assembly GCA_038442645.1. Classification (NCBI taxonomy): domain Eukaryota; kingdom Viridiplantae; phylum Streptophyta; class Magnoliopsida; order Asparagales; family Asparagaceae; genus Agave; species Agave tequilana. Next base: position 28,171 of record JAVJIF010019391.1, on the reverse strand, counting down.
TAGTTTCCAGCTGTTGTTCACAAAGGACACATGGAATCATCACATTGATACCTCTCTTGGCAAAATTATCCGCTGTGAGGAGACGGTCATGAAAAGCAAACCACACATGGATCTTAACTTTAAGAGGAGCTAGTGTGGTCTAAATGCACCGGAAGCAATTATTCTCTTTATGTATCCGTGAGCTTTTCATAGAGTTAGTTGACAGGAAGAGACAGTTTCGCTTGAGCTTCCACTTCCTCACAACGAGAGAGGTGGATAGATGCTTCAGATGGAAGAGCAGGAGGAGACTTTGAGATCATTATAAAGATTTGGATAACTTACTTGTCCATCAATAAGATAAGATTGCTTATCCAGCATTGTAGATCCATCCAAGGCAAGCCCAAATAAGTTCAGGGAATTTAGAGGCAATGGTGTCATCACTCACCCAATGATTAACCCTAAATCTTGTGGAACGACCATCACCTACTTCAGTTTGAATGCCGGAGGCAAAAGTCGTAGTTGCTTTAAGAACTCCTCCCTACGTGCCCATGAATGGTAGACTGTAAATCGTGCACTCTTCGTCTTTTATAGTAGTTGTAGAGAATAATTGCAACCCAAGAAGCGAGTGGACAATGGAAGAGCCTCCACCACCATTCAAAGAGTGCAGTATTAAATGCAAACGCCCAAATCACATTTATTCTTGTGGGAAAAAACACATTGTCAATTCACAAGGCAAACCTCCCATGTATGTCCTTGGCGCCTTTCCAAAAAAGGCCCAACGAAATGTGCTCAATGACATGTATCACCTATTTCGCGAGGTGGTGGAATGACATAAAGTAGAGAGGGAATGCGGACGAGGCGGAGTTAATAAAAATGAGTCTGCCGCCTCTAGAGAGAGCATCACCTTTTCAAGTAGCAAGCCGTTGCTCCACCCGATCAATGAGAGGTTGCCAATCACCCCTAGTGAGCGAGGTCATTTTGTTACGGTTGCATAAAACTCCTGTTGCGCTCCTCCATTTCAACCAGCCTGCTTGGATCCTATGGTTGACATCACTATTGATCTCCCCATCTTTTTGATAAATAATATTTGGGTTCTATTATCTAAAAGGATAGGGAAATCAATAGTGATGTCAATCATAAGATCCAAGCCGGCTGGTTGAAATGGAGGAGCGCAACAGGAGTTTTATGCGACCGTAACATTCCGTTATGACTGAAGAAAAAGTTTTATCAGACTGCTATTAGGCCAGCTTTGTTATGTAACACAGAATGTTGGGCTATAAAAAGATATCATGCTCAAAAGATGAGTGTAGTAAATATGCACGTGGATGTATGGTAACACGAGGAGAGATAAGGTGAGAAATGAGGATATTCATACTAAGATAGGCTAGCCCGAGAAGATGAGAGAAAAACCGCCTATAATGTTTGGTCATGTACGACGTAGACGTACAGATGCGCCAATCCGACGAGTAGAGCGCATCAAATTAGAGCAAGTTAAAAGAACGAAGGAGAGACCAAAGAAAATATGGATGGAGGTGATACAACAAGATATAGAGGCTAAAGGTCTTAAGGGGAAGGCATATTGCACGATAAGAATGAGTGGAGAAAGCTGATCCATGTGCTCGATCCGGCGTAATTCTCTTTTGGTTCATGTAGCTTCTCCCAAATATTTGGGACAATTGGCATAGTTGTCGTCGTCGTCGTCGTCTAAGATAGGTGAAGGGATAGGAACCAAGTTTACAACTAGGGATTGAAGCGGCTCTAGCACCAACCCGTTCACACCGGCTAAGATTGTAGACAAAGGACTTGTGGAAATTAATCTTCAATCCGGTCATCATCTTGAATGCATAGAGGAGTAGCTTGAGTGAGATGAGTGACTTCCCAGACAAGTAGGAGAGTGTCATCAGCATAATGTAGGTTCACGAGTCCATTCGGCCATGGGAAAGATACCAAAGACAATTGCCACAGAGAAGCCAGCCCCGCCGGCCACCTTTGAAGACGAAGCTGTCCTTCAATCACTTCGAGGAGTGCCATGTGTTGAAAGGAGCTGCATTCTCTGAGAATACTCGCCGACGGGGAGGGGAGGACTACAATATGATCAACAGTGGATTTGGAAATGTGTAAGGGGTTTGAGGGCGGGGACGGGGTGGTGGTGAAGGATTACGATGGCGAGAGAGGGATGGTGGAGGCGGAGAGGTTAGCTGGCGGTGAGGGGTGGTGTTTGTGGTGATGGTGGGATGAGTGTTGTTGATAGTGATGGGGATGGTGGCGGGGTGGCGGTGGCGGTGGCGGTGGGAAAGGAATTGGGACATGTTTTTGCCATAAACATTAATATCACACACATTTGCCAAAGCCAAGCAGAAGCATCAAACAATTGTTTCAAGACAAGAATTCATCATATAAGCAACCCAAGCTACAAAATCCAGATTGTAGATGGAGTACAGAGAACAAAAATGCAGCTTGAAAACAAAAAACATAGGTGATTAGCCGAAAGAGTGATCAATTGATCAAATAATAGACTACGGTTACAGAAAAGAACAACAGATACCACACAAAAATCACTCGATAAAATGGTTTTTCACATCCAAGTGAAAAGGAGAGCTAGAGAAACACAACCATTTGAGTCGAATATTCTACTCTGAACACTTCCACTCTCGATCTCTCCTGATGAATCCTCCCTCAGATACTAGTTAAGCCGCCCCCGCTTTCTGCTCGACCAACTTCTCGATAATGTCAGCTGCGTCCTGACCGTTGAGATGTTCTGAGAGCTATCTTCCTCCACAGTGATGCCAAACTCTTCCTCTAAGCCCATCACTATCTCCACCTATCGATATACATTGATATGGAATAAGAGCCCAACACTGCGAACATGTTTGCAGCATAGATCGTAATATATGGGAGATTCAGTGAGAAGACTACCGTGTCCAGAGAATCTGCGCCAAGTTCTGAGAATGTAGACGCAGGAGTAAGGGCAACATCATCAGATAAAGCCAGCTGTTTTTTCACAATACTCATGACTTTTGCCACTGTCTCAGGCTTCGCCTGTGCAACAAATGCAGATATCAGCTCCAATGACAAAATATTTTTTTTTTTTCCTTTTTACTTATTTGTAAATATATGCAGAAGCAAGACTGTTGCAAGTGAAATAACAAGCCTGGACAGAGAGAGATACCGCACAGCAGATTTGAAAACGCGAAGACCTCAAAGAAGGAAAGCTCTTCGACAGCCCGAGTGAAACCAGCTTCACACTGGAAGATCTTCCACCTGTCTGCTATAGTAATCAAGTATCCAAATATGAGGCAACTAAAGACTTAATCCCCCTCATGAAAATTTCTATATCATGTCCCTTTTCTATTTAATTATTACATTTCACAAGCCATGCCTGAGTAATCTTGAGACCGGCTCACTTTAAAATCGGAAGTTTCAGTGAAGGGTAGAAAACTGAAAATGGGGTATAACTGGAGCATTTTTTGCAATATGTACTCATATGACATCCTTAGAAGCTATGCATGACATGCAGATATTATGCTTCGCTCATCATATATAACTAGTTCAGGGTTTGCACTGTAGTTTTGGACAGATCTCCTCATGATCAGAGACTTTAAACCCTGAGTAGGTCATATTTTTAATAAGTGCGTCCATGAAATAGAAAATAATAAACAAGATGTTAATGAGATTACGAAAATCAGTTCTTAGCCTTGTGACTACTTCCATCCGTAACCAAGCAAATGGCAAATTGTGTAAAGTAAGCTTGGATGCTCCAGTCTATATAGCATTCAAATTCTAGGTAAAAAGACACGCCAAACGATAACTATTCAACTTGAACTATGTTGGCTCTGTTTTCCTATAAGATGTATAGCAAATAGATTAGCCGGTGCTTTTGTGAGTCACCGCCCAGTCCATCACGTAAGCCATAAGCAACTCTTTTAACATATTTTCCGTGTATGCAGCAATATCATGCAAATGTAATATATCTGATGAGAAATGTGTGTGTGAAAATCAATAATAAATTAACTAAATTAATGCTTCACCAACATGAAACGATCGTTGGTAGAAAATATTTTAAAACTAATAATATTGATCTAGATGATTAAATATGCATATATGTTTGGTCTATCGCAAACAAAAGAAACTAGTTGATTCTATTTATGTTTTGTAGGTAAACGATTCTATGGACAATACAGAAGCCGACGGAATAAATGTAGTAGAATCACACAGCTTGCAATTTATGTGGACAACAATCAATTATTGATAATATCCCAGATAATGTAATATTGTACTTGTAAATAAAGAATCTTGGATTAATATTGTATCTAATTCGATCTCAGTGCCCTGTTGCTATAAATGTGTAGCTCTTGTTGTCACAGTTGCAATGCTTCGAAAGTCGCACAAATCGGATTCCAAATGGTTGAGATACGGCTCGAAATGAAACTCAGACATTAGCGGGTCTGTTTTGCTTGACGGATCTACCAGGGGTCAGGTACACTACAGCAACGGGTCAGGGCACTGTAGCAACCCGAGTCTGAAGGAATCGGTTGAATTCAGGTTGGATTCAAACCCGAATAAGATTCTAATTTCAACAAGCTCTTGTGGTCGATTGGCGAGATGAACTTGTACAACTCTCAACGTCAGCGACTGGCAGGGAAGTAGGCGACGACGACGGGATCTGGCAGCGGAGGCGGTGCTCGCGGTCGGCCAGCAGCGAGGTGGCAGGAGGAGGAAGACAAGGCTGATGATGCAAACACCCGGTCGTGGTTGTGCTCGGGCTAGCTATGCTCGGCTTGCTGAGCACGAGCTAGTCGAGCTTGGGCTGAGCTTCAAAGCGAGCGGGCACTGACTGCTTGATTCAGGTGGCGGTCGAGACTCCAGCATGAGCACGGCAGGAGGCCAGACTGAGTTCGATGTGCGACGAAGAGGAGCGCGAAGAGTAGGTGACCTGATAGGATGTGAGACAATGCGTGAAGTCGAGGTGGCAGTTGTCGTCGCAGCCGAGAAGGCAAAGGGTGTTGTCGAGTGGGAGAGAAGAAAGGATTTGAGCTGGGTTGATATTGCTGACGTGAGAAAGAGGGGAGAGAAATTTGAGGGAGAAGAGGAAAGAGAAGTTTGAGATTAATTTTTTTTAGGTTTCTATTATAGGAGGGGGATGATACTATTAGGGATTCACTCTCATTATAGAGTTCTTTAGGAATCACTCTCCTAAAGGTTTTAGGGTTTCACACTCCTAAAGGGTTTGAATTTTTAAGGAATCAAATCTCACTCAAATATGAGAAAAGTGTTAAAGCATTTCAATTGTATTCATTGATTCAAACGATTACATATGCGCCTCTTTTTATAGGCAATACAAAACTTAAGTTTTAACTTATAACCGATGTGGTATTAAAAACATAAACAAACTAAAATAAATCAAAAACAAAAAATAAACTAAAAATACAAGAAATATAAAATAAAAAATACTTAAAACTACTCGATCCAAGTAGAAGTGGCTTGTCTTCTCCAACGATGATAGACGCATCTTCTCCAACGATGATAGACGCATCAAGATCGTGGCTGGATGTCCGCATCAATATTTATATCAAGAAACAGACGCAAGGCACTTGCTGGATATATCTAAAAGGAAGTTAGGGAAATGTTAATGAGTAACTTGAGAGTTGAAGTTACATTCTCATTTGAATTCATTCCTTCACTGTTACCTCCTGATCCCTCATACTTAGCTGCAGCAAATATTTCTAGCATTCTTTTACATGCTCCATCCTTTTGATGAAGAAAGCCCCACAGAATTCCTACTTGTAGAGAATTCTAGACAGTACTATGACTATAACATGCTTAAGTCTAGCATATCCTAACCTTTTTAAGATTACAAGTTACTTTAAAATTAAAAATACATCTTAACACCACTTTCTACATTAACTTGGACATCTAATACGAACTAGGTGAGTTTTCTTGTGGATACTGCATCTTAGAATACATTAATCAGTGGTTCATTGGTATTGTGAACCACCAGGGAATTTTCTCCTTTGCCAATCAAATCTGAAATGAAGCAATACCTCAACCTCAAGTTAGACATGCATTATTTTTCAGTATAAAGTCAATGTGCATTCCCGGGTTGTCAAAACCTGGATTTCTTGGTGGAGTTGTGGCAGAATATCACTGGACGCAATGTTTGCTCGAATTCAATATCCTTCGAAAAGATTTCAGTTAAACTATTTCACATGCATTGGGTATTGTATCATATCTGCTTTTGTAAAGATAAAGCCAACTGTTTCTCCTTTCACAACCAAGATAACACATTCATGCCTAATATGAAAACTTGGCCTGCAAAAATATCATTGGGAGCAATATTTGCTTGAAGTCCATATCCTTCAGAACCTTTTGTTTAGCTAAACTGCTTCACATGTAGGCTGGTTACTGAAGCATGTTCTGCTTCGACTGAAGATAAAGCTAAAATTTCATTCCTTTTTGACTGCCAAATAAAGACATTCATGTCCAATGTGAATTTGTAGCCAAAGGACTTCTCTAATCATCAATGACTATTGCTTGAGTTGAGGTACAGCTTCATGTGAAACTTAGTCGAGAGGGAAACTTGAACTGGAGATAGGGTGCCAATTCGGGTCGGATCCAACAAGATCCACTTCGGATCCATTATAAATTGGAAGGGTCTACTGGGGACTCAAACCCACTAGCAGTGTTCAAATTCTGTAGAGCACCTAATTTTACTTTTTATTGGATTCAGATGCTCGGATATAATTTTTAAGGATCCAACCCAAAATTCTGGGTTAATGGAGCTCCATTGCCACCCATAGCTGGAGGTTTTTAACATTAATTAACAACTAGCTAATGTCTTTACCAAAGGCAATATCATCCAAATCAACTATTTCAGGGATATTGTTGAAAATTCAAAAACACAAAATATGGGGATATTAAGGTATGACTGACAATTTTATTTACAGTCCAAAGGCATTAGCATAAAAGCTAGACTTCAGAGATCCTGCAAGCCAGGGACAACATGGAACCCTCGAAGTATGACTTATGTAAAACACTCTATTAAGAAAGGTGTCTATGGAAATTTTTTTATGATTTTAGAGAAAATAATTGTGACATATAAAAGTAGGATGAGATGTAATCTGAAAGATTACAGTTGAAAGCAAAAACCAAATTGAAAGTTCCAGTTACTTGAGTAGCCTTTCCATACTTCTCAGTTTATTTTCTATAACCTTTCATGACTTGCACTTCCACCTCTTCATATCCCGATCCTGACAATGCACTATAAATTTGAAATTTCGGTGAGAACTTTCCTTGCTGGCAAAACCCTATGTTGTCTGTACCACCATGGGTTTGAGTGATCCAATTAACATGTAAACGTCTCAGATTTGCAATACTGCTATAGCGATAACAGTGGGTTTTTAAACACAGGAGATGGAAAAATAGAGATAATGAACAGAAAAAAATAACTAGAAAAGACAAAGAGAACAAAACACAGAATTTACATGATTTGGTCAACTTTGACTTGTGTCCACAAGCGAAAAAAATAAAAGAATCCACTATCGAAAGGAGATATTTAAAGAGATCCACACTCAATCTCATATATCCTAATCCCACAAAACAGGGTTGAGAACTTAGAGCAAAGGAGAAGAGAGAGCATACAAATTTTCAGCTTAACTCTCTCTTCATAGTTCCCTCTCATTTTCACATATTAAACAACAATTAGTCATGCCTTTAATAAACAAGCTTAACTCGATTAGACCTTACCAGCTCTCTTATGCTTCACAAGGAAAGTATTGCTAGATATGTTTCTCCTCACATTTTACTACCCTAATTAATCAAGTCAAATAAGATGGTCAAGGAAATTCAATTTGACTTTGAGTTTGTTGGGTTTCGAGTTATCAGTCAACAAATTTTATCTTGACTTGACTATAGAAGGAAATTTCTTCCTTTGTTTGATCAGAATCAAACTTTCTTTCTGAAATTCTTTGTCATATCCACAAAGCTCTAATGGGTTTACCGTTTGTCACCTCAAACACATAGAATTCGAGGCAATACTCAAACTTGGTGATACTACCATCAATATCTTTGGTTTCATGGTACATTTCATCCCTCGTCAAATACATAGCACTCTCGCTATCAACAAACAACAAAGTAATAGATAAAGAAGGAGAAGAACGCTTATTTGTGCAATAACAAGATACCACTAGTTATGATTCTTGATTGTATATATATACACATATTGATCATATGTTTACATTGATTTAGAGGAAACAATAGGAAACATTGATTGAGAGAGAGAATGAGAAACACATGGTGCATGAGTCCCCGGTATTCCTATAATCATGAAGAGATTTTAGGATCTAGATGATTTCATGAGGGGTTTCTTTCACATGGATCATATATTTCACATGAGTATCGTATTGTCATTGATATCTCTAACACCCCCCAGAAGAAAGCGGGTTCGAAAGAACCGAGAGCTTGTTCTTCAGCATAGAAAACCTTAATGAGCTCAAAAGCTTAGTAAGGATGTCTGCTAGTTGGTCTTTAATGCTGACAAACCGAACATCCACGACTCCATTGGCGACATAATCCCACATAAAATGAACGTCAATCTCAACATATTTAGAGCATGAGTGACGAATAGGATTGACCGAGAGATATGTTGCACTGAGGTTGCCACAGAGAACTATTGGGGGAGATTGCGAAACTCCAAGCTCACGAAGTAATGACTGCAATCAAACGACCTCTAATGCAGCATTGGTCATGCCCCCTATAACTCTATCTTAGTGCTACATCGTGCCACAGTGCACTACTTCTTCGAGCTCTAAGAAATGAGATTTGTACCAAGAAAGACACAATGCCACTAGTAGATTTTCAATCATTGATCGACCCTACTTAATCTGCATCAGTGTAAGCAGTAAGCTATATAGAAGAATGATGAGAGAGAAAAAGACCATATTGAATGATAGATTTGAGGTAACGGAGGATCCGTTTTACAGCGCTACGATGCTCATCTGTTGGAGCTTGCATGAACTGAGCGATCTTGTTCACCGAACTGACAATATCGGGTTTAGTAAAGTTTAGGTATTGTAGAGCTCCAATAGTAATTCGATAGACAAAGGGGTCAGAGAGAGGCTTGCCAACAACCTTGGAGAGCTTACAGAAAGTAGCTATAGGCGAGCTGACAGGCTTGACATCATCCATCTTGAGTCAGAGAAGTCACGGATGTACTTCTGCTGAGAGAGAGAGACCTAAGGGTGCATGATGACACTCCACGCCCAAGAAATAGTGCAGTGGGCCGAGCTTTTTTAGTGAAAACTTCTACCCTAGTTTTTAATAAGACGAGTGACAGCCCGTGATTATTGCCTGTGAGGATGATGCCATCCACATAGATAAGAATCAGAAGAAGATCTGTTCCAACCCATGGGAGAAAGAGAAACGTGTCGGACTTAGTGTTCCAAAGCCCATTTGACTAGATAACTGTTGAGGCGAGAAAACCACAGCACGTGAAGCCTATTTGAGACCATAGATACTGTGATGAAGCTTGCATAAATGATTGGGATGAGCGGATTGATGAACCTCGAAGGTTGTTCTATGTAGACCATCTCGGTAAAAAATCCTACAAAAATATATTATTCACACCAACTGTCAAATAGACCAGCTTTTGGAGACGCTAGAGTGCGCACGGTACAGTCAGTGGTCGATTTGATGACCAGACTGAATGTCTCACCATAGTTTAATCCTAATTGTTGATGAAATCCTTGGCCACCAGGCGGGCCTTATACCTGTCAACAGAACCATCAGGTTTATGTTTTAATTTGAAAACTCATTTGCAGCGAACCAGATTCATGGTAGGGCGGTATGGCACAAGAGACCAGGTTTTATTTTAAGTAAGACATTCATTTCAGTGTCTATTGCTTAGCGTCACTTGGGATCTTTAGAAACTTGCGTGAAACGTGTGGGATCGACAGAAGCGATGGCTAAGTCGGTCATGAGACAGGTAGGCAAGAGATACCAGGTGGCTAGTCAGACCTTTGGTGTTCTGGTGTTATCCTTTATTTTGGTGACCATATGTTGGGTCCTGCTAGGAGGGGGACTGGGAGAGCCTGAGGATGAGAACGATGAGAAAGACTCATCAGTGGGTGCTGGTGGAGGTGGTGGAGAAAGATTTGTGATGGAGGTGGCAGCGGTGGAGAAGAGTCAACAGTGGGGCCCGCATGAGACGAGAGGACTGGAATAATGGAAGGTAATAAAGACGTAGAGATGGGGATTATGGCGACGACATGGGAGTAGGTGGAGAAAGGACAGAGGACACTAGAAAGGAATGAAGATTCGTCGAACACAACAGCCCGTGAGATGTAAATACGATTAGAGGAGACATACAAACATTAATAACTTTTATGTGAAGCTGAGTAACCTAAGAAGACATATTGACTAGACCAAAAATCAAACTTATGAGTTTGGTATGGACGCAGATGAGGGTAGCAAGCACAACCAATAATATTTAAGAAAAAGGTAGTCAGGTGCTTTATGAAATAACTTCTGGTAGGGAGATAGATTATGGAAGACAGGGGTGGGCATTCTATTGATGAGAAATGAGACGATTTGGAAAGCATAAGGCCAGTAATGGAATGGAGCATTTGACTAGATCAGAAAGTGAGGCCGGTCTCAATAAGGTGGCGGTACTTTCTTTCTGTAGTGCCGTTTTGAGCACTAGTATGTGGACATGATAAGCGATGAGCAATACCCTGAGAAGACAAGGTTTAAATTTGATGAACTCGCCACCACCATCAGTTTGGAGTGCTTTAATGGAACACCTAAGAAATTTTTCCACATGAATTTTAAACTCAAGAAAAATGAAAAAAGCATCACTTTTATTAATTAAAAAATAAAGCCAAGATACTTACTATAGTGATCTATAAAATTAATATAATAGCGATGACCAATTACAATGTACACAGGAGACGGACACCATAGATCAGAGTAAATAAGCTCTAAAGGAACAATAGCAATCGTAGAAAATGACGAAAAAAGGAGACAATAACTTTTCCTTATTGACAGGGGATGCAGAGAGGGGTACCAGCACGGTCATAAAGAAAGAAAGCCGATACAGAGATAAAATATTAAAGATAACTCTGATGGAGGGATGACCTAGGCACTCATGCCTAACGGGGGAAGATGCACGCTCACTGAGAAGAGTCTAGAAGAGGTGTGAAGTTATGATTCCTCAGGGAGAAGACATACAGACCATCCTTAATTAGTCCCCGCAGTAGAGTTTTTCAGGTGGAGAGATTCTTAACAAAACAAGAGTCAGGGTGAAATATAAGGACTTTATTATCAGCAGTAAATTGACTAACAGACAGAATATTTTTGGTGATATCAGAATATGTAAAAAGTTTTTCAAAATAAAAAACAGGAGAACACAATAAAGAAGCACTAGTAGATCGGATAGGCAAACCTATCCCGTTACCCATGCGAATTCTGTCGGGTCCTTGATATTCAGAGTGAACCACCAGATTCGCCATTCTAGCTGTCAGGTGATGAGTGGCTACAGAGTCAACATACTCGTTGGAATCGACTGAATTATTCCCATAAGAGTGGAGAAGAACAGGTGAACTAGCTGAATTATCATAATGATTGTGGCACTGGTTAGCATAATGGCCAAAACAATTACAGCTTTGGCATTGAGGTTGGCCATCGGCGAACTGATGTAGTGGTGGGAAGGAACGTTCACGATCACGACCGCGCTCCCTCCCTCGGCCACGTCCACGACCACGGGAAGAAGATGAAGCTGAAAGGTAGTTTGGAGTGTTGAAGACAGTATGAACCGCATGAGAAGGGGAGATGAGAGTTGTGGAGTCAGGTGAAGTGATAGCATGCCCACGATAAATCTCCTGACTAAACATGAGACCAATAAGTTTTTCTGACAGTAAAGGTTGACTCGTGTGTTGACAGAGGTGACGAACGAGTCATACTCGGGAGACAGACCATTAAGCAAGGTACAGACGAGTCGAAGTCCGCAACTGGAGTGTAACGCCCCAATCCCGCAGATACGGGGACGTTATGGCGACGTACATACGCGAGGTGAAAACAACCTCACGCGTACGTTAAGCCGCAGTACAGGGAATCACCTCATAATTATAAGGGTTCCAGCCGAAAATAAGTACAAGAATACCTGCAGAAAAAGGTGGGTGATCATAACAGATAGGAAAAACAGGGACAAATAGATAACAACAATAAATTATAAAGATACCTATGAATAGTCTCGTTGAGGAATCACCTATATGACTCCAAGGCACTATCTGATGAGACGGTAACGCGGATTTCCAACCTGGGCACGCAAACCCAGGGTCGTCAGAAAGCGACCTAGTGAGTGGTAAAATGAAGGAGGCAGTAATATATACAATAGTAATACAAGCACGATAATAATATATAATACATAATGTTGTACTAGTGATACCATATAATAAGGATATAATAAGCAGTAGAAATATATAAACATGTCGTTTAATACCATCACTAAGCCGGTTATCATCGGGTCATGTCTATAGTTAGGTTATATCATAAATAATGTTGTCTGGTGATGACGTGATAGAAGTGAACATGCAGGTGGGCAAATGCAATATAACCACAATACTGTGCTGTGCATACAGTAATGATGTCTGCAAGGTATACAGAAAACAGAATAGATGCAATGCAGAACATGCATAGTATGTCACCACAGAAAGAGTAACATGTACCAGGTAAAGTAACAAATATCCACGTAACATGATAGCGGATAAATTATCAGGAACAGTAACAAGATAGCATACATGTATCAGGCAAGTCATGTCATTTAGACAATAGTAGCAATTAGTACCACCTGGTATTTTAATCAATCTCTTCCAGTGTCCCATACCGCTGGCAGTTCATACTGGAGCCCGCACTCCAGTCGAACCCATCCGGACATGGCCTACGGGTACCATTATCCAAATGAGAGAGTGACCAAATAACAAGTGTTTCCGGTATCACTATTGTGTATACTGTTGTCTTATGTTACTTGGAAACCCATGGTCGAGGAGCTCTAGTCAGTGGGTGTATCCCGTGCATACCCGGGACAACGGCCTTATCAGACCCCTGGTTGCTGAGACCAGGACCAGCCCGCTAGGGCTGTAACATGTAACAGGAATCTCAATGAGCTAAAACAATAACGGAAACGGGAGCTCATGAGTAACAGACGGTAGCCAGCACTACCCCGTCCCCTGCAGTGGGACAAACAATGGATCCAGACATCCACCCGACAAGATCTAGTCAACCGTCAAGTCTCCCCCATACCCAAGTTATCTTTATTATCTTTCACTATACAGTATAACAGGAACAAGTACGGGACATGGTACATGTAATATGATAACATGACATGAGCTCTGTTGATAGCATGAAACATGATAACGGGAAACGGGAAACAATAGCCGTGGGAGTCCACACATTGCATATCAACAGCTCATGTATCCAGTAACGGGAATATCAATATCAGTACCGGGAAACAAGCATATAACAGGAATACGGGGATATCATGGAACAATAATACATGTAATATGCACGGGGATCCATATGACAAGAATAGAGAAACCATATATACATGTGTAACAGTGATAACGGTATCCATGAAGTGGTGCATTTATATATCGGTGTGACATGAATACGAAATAAAAGTGTGACGTGTCATGTAATAACAGTGGTCAGTATCTAATATCATGTATAGTGAACTGCAGTATCCGTGTAATGATGATAATAATAATATGAAATGCGGTACTTATCCGTGTACTAGTGAAACATAGATGTGTAGCAATAATCCGTGAAATATCTCTGTGTATCACTAGACATGTAATAACAGTGGTCAGTGTATTACAGTATCCGTGTAATGATGATACCAGTGCATGAAATAACGGTGTCTAGCATGCCTGTCTAGTGACAGTGTAGTGTAATAGAGTATCTGTGGATCAGTCTACACGTAACGATAGTTATCTAATTGTGATACAATACATGAAATCATAGTGTCCACGAAGATGGTAAAGTAATGGCCCGAGTGTCAGTGTCTGTGCAGGTATGATGACCGTGTCCGAGTTGTCTATGTCAGTATTTATTGTTATTATTATTACTTCACCTATATTTATATGAAATCCGGAAATACCTTACAATATTATATCTTCTTCCCATTATAATGTGTTTCCAATAATTACAAGTTAATAATTACTAGTTACCGTATTTTATCCATAATCAAGATCAATCAATCAATGTCACTAAACATGGTAAAATATAATTTATAAAAGAAACACTCACAAACTGGCCATGAGAAGGTAACTCTCTTCCTCACGATCGCAACGGATCGAGAATCGTCCAAATCGGAGTCCGGATGCTCCAGATATCGCCCGAATGCTAAAAGTAATAGAAATAGGTTAAATATGAAATAAAAATATTTAAATGCAAATAATAAAAAGTAGCAGGGGTTTTTAGGGAAAATTACCTTTATGAGTTGAATGCGGGTAGACGGGTTAACGGGTCGGGTTTAGATCCAAACCCAAACCCAATTAACTTAAGTTAAATGGGTAACGGTTTATTGGGTTTATGGGTTTAGAAACTTAACCCAATAGTGGGTTAATGGATTTACCACTTAACCCAATAAGGGTTAATGGGTTTGGGCTCAACCCAAACCCACAAAGACAATAACAGCAGCAGCAGCTTGCTGCTGCTCCTGCGCGGCCGGCCGTGCGGCCCAGCTGGCCGTCGGCGCCGGGCTTGCCTGTCGGCGCCGGCTCAGAGAGTGAGAGAGAGGGGTGAGTGAGAGAGGGAATTGGACAGTAGAAAAAGGAGAAGAAGTAGACAGTAGAAGAAGAGAAAGAGAAGTAGAAGAAGAAAAGAAGAATAAGAAGAAGTAGAAGCAGGTGGTGGTGGTGGGGTGTGGTTGCCGCCGTGGTTGGGCGGCCTGGCCGGGCAGTAGGCGCGGCGCTGGCCTCGCCGGAGGCGGCACTGGCCTTGCCGAAGGCGGTCTGCTGGAGGGGGGTAGAGAGAGAGGGGGGGTTAATTAGAAAACTATTAGAACTAATTAGAGAGAGGGAGAGAGTTAGAGTGAAGATTAGAGGAAGAGAGAGAAAGGATTTAAAGAGGGGGCTGCTACAGTATGGCGGTTGGGAGAGGCGGTGGGGAAATTTCCAGAGAGGGAGAAGAGAAAGGAAAAGAAAAGAAACAGAAAAAGTAAAAATAATATTTTAATATTATTTTAATATGGTTAAAATTGATTAGCTCTGAATGATGCCAAAAATTACAGAAAATAGAGAATATTATCCTGAGACGTATTATGAAAACGGTTTGTAGAAATTCAATCCAGTTTGCAAATTAAAAATCCCGAAAGATTTCGCCGATGTGGGCGACACCAGTTGGCCCGATTTTCGATAAATTCAGAAAAATTCTCAAAAATACCCTAACGTAGCTAATACGATTCTAAGACACATGGTGAAAGCGGATTCTCAAAATTCTACTCCGTTTATGAAATAAAAATCGTAGAGCCGATTATCGATATGTCGCACTGACTACGGAGGTTTTCCAAAATAATCCAAAAAAATTTCAGAAAATCCTGAAAAATCTAAAATATTAGAAAATGATTTTTAAAACTGAAATTAGCTCACTCTGACTACCAGAAAGGTCAAATCAATATTATACGTCGTATCGCGTACTGATACTGTGATACTACATCAGGAAACAGGGGGTTACATTTCTCCCCACCTTACAAAAAATTTCGTCCTCGAAATTTCAATTCAGGTGTGAGAACAATATTTCCAACCCAAAGCCTAAATGTTACGGGTCCACGACACTTTCGCTGCGCACTCTGATATCTATAAGGAACGCGGGATGGAGAAGTAGTGGAGTGAACGACAACTAACAGAGTGAAAGCAATAGGGTGAAGAGAAAGAAGGAAATCAAATAGTCTGGGTGACAACGGTAATGGAGGAATAAAACAGTCAAGGAATGAATGGTCAAGAACATGGTATTCTTGTACTAGTTGCTGGAATTCTCAAATTCAGAGATAGATAAGCTTGAATCTGAATCTGATTGTACTGTTGGTATGAGCCCGAGTATTGACCCAGGTGGTTACCTGGTGAGGAACGCAGGATGGAGAAGTAGTGGAGTGAACGACAACTAACAGAGTGAAAGCAATAGGGTGAAGAGAAAGTCAGAAGGAAATCAAATAGTCTGGGTGACAACGGTAATGGAGGAATAAAACAGAGTCAAGAAATGAATGGTCAAGAACATGGTATTCTTGTACTCGTTGCTGGAATTCTCAAATTCAGAGATAGATAAGCTTGAATCTGAATCTGATTGTACTGTTGGTATGAGCCCGAGTATTGACCCAGGTGGTTACCTGGTGAGGAACGCGGGATGGATAAGTAGTGGAGTGAACGACAACTAACAGAGTGAAAGCAATAGGGTGAAGAGAAAGTCAGAAGGAAATCAATAGTCTGGGTGACAACGGTAATGGAGGAATAAAACAGAGTCAAGGAATGAATGGTCAATAACATGGTATTCTTGTACTCGTTGCTGGAATTTCCAATTCAGAGACAGATAAGCTTGAATCTGAATCTGATTGTACTGTTGGTATGAGCCCGAGTATTGACCCAGGTGGTTACCCACACCAGGTCTGCACCTAGGCTCTGATACCACTCTGTAACGCCCCAATCCCGCGGATACGGGGACGTTATGGCGACGTACATACGCGAGGTGAAAACAACCTCACGCGTACGTTAAGCCGCAGTACAAGGAATCACCTCATAGTTATAAGGGTTCCAGCCGGAAATAAGTACAAGAATACCTGCAGAAAAAGGTGAGTGATCATAACAGATAGGAAAACAGGGACAAATAAGATAACAACAATAAATTATAAAGATATCTATGAATAGTCTCGTTGAAGAATCACCTATATGACTCCAAGACACTATCTGATGAGACGGTAACGCGGATTTCCAACCTGGGCACGCAAACCCAGGGTCGTCAGAAAGCGACCTAGTGAGTGGTAAAATGAAGGAGACAGTAATATATACAATAGTAATACAAGCACGATAATATATATAATACATAATGTTGTACTAGTGATACCATGGCATATAATAAGGATATAATAAGCAGTAGAAATATATAAACATGTCGTTTAATACCATCACTAAGCCGGTTATCATCGGGTCATGTCTATAGTTAGGTTATATCATAAATAATGTTGTCTGGTGATGACGTGATAGAAGTGAACATGCAGGTAGGCAAATGCAATATAACCACAATACTGTGCTGTGCATATAGTAATGATGTCTGCAAGGTATACAGAAAACAGAATAGATGCAATGCAGAACATGCATAGTATGTCACCACAGACAGAAAGAGTAACATGTACCAGGTAAAGTAACAAATATCCACGTAACATGATAGCGGATAAATTATCAGGAACAGTAATAAGATAGCATACATGTATCAGGCAAGTCATGTCATTTAGACAATAATAGCAATCAGTACCACCTGTTATTTTAATCAATCTCTTCCAGTGTCCCATACCACTGGTAGTTCATACTGGAGCCCGCATTCCAGTTGAACCCATCCGGACATGGCCTACGGGTACCATTATCCAAACGAGAGAGTGACCAATAACAAAGTGTTTCCGGTATCACTATTGTGTATACTGTTGTCTTATGTTACTTGAAACCCATGGTCGAGGAGCTCTAGTCTGGTGGGTGTATCCCGTGCATACCCGGGACAACGGCCTTATCAGACCCCTGGCTGCTGAGACCAGGACCAGCCCGTTAGGGCTGTAACATGTAACAGGAATCTCAATGAGCTAAAACAATAACGGAAAACGGGAGCTCATGAGTAACAGACGTTAGCGAGCACTACCCAAACAATGGATCCAGACATCCACCCGACATGGAGCCACTGCCGTCAGGTTGTCCACGATGAACTTGACAGACTGGATGTACTTTGACATAGACGAGGTGCCCATCTTAACGGTGTTCAGCTGGTATTTGAGTTGCTACACTTATCTCTGGAGCGTGACATAAAGATTCGCTCCAGAGAGCACCACACATCACGAGATGTGGTGAGACCGACGACATGAGCAAGAACAGCCTCAATGAACGAGGAGATAAGCAAGCATAAGAGCATCTGATCAAGTTTGATCTAGCGATTGTATTTTGTATTGATAGTGGGCTGAGCATCCTTCTCAGTAGAAGGAAGGAACCGGACCGGACATAAAGAGGTTCCGTCAACGAGGCATTCGAGACCGTGGAGTTTGAGAAAAGGAAGGAAGTGGGAACGCCACAGTATGTAGTTTTTCTTGTCGAGTTTGACATTTAGAAAGTGAGTGAGTTGGATTGGGAGTAACCATGGATATAGGTGTTTGGATGGAGGTGAGGGAAGATGAAGAGGAAATAC
Organism: Agave tequilana; assembly: GCA_038442645.1. Classification (NCBI taxonomy): domain Eukaryota; kingdom Viridiplantae; phylum Streptophyta; class Magnoliopsida; order Asparagales; family Asparagaceae; genus Agave; species Agave tequilana. The sequence goes on along the minus strand of JAVJIF010019391.1, from coordinate 9,766 downwards.
TCGACATGGTACATGAGTAGCTCTGATGCCAAGATAAAGAAGAACGAGAAGAACACTTATTTGTGCAATGACAAGATACCACTAGCTATGGTTCTTGGTTGTATATATACACATATTGGTCACATGTTTACGTTGATTTAGGAGAAATAATAGGAAACATTGATTGAGAGAGAATGAGAACACATGGTGCATGAATCCCATGTGTTTCTATAAATCATGAAGAGATTTTATAATCTGGTTGATTTTATGAGGGATTTCTTTCACATGGATCACATGTTTCACATGAGTCACGTGTTGTCATTGATATCTCTAACAACTCATCGGTGCAAATTCGGATATTCATCCAAACCTCTTAGCTAACTAGCTTACGTTACTTTCATATGCTATACCTTTGTAGCAAACAAAGTAACTATTAAATTCACTTCTCAACTAAGGGACATAACTTTTAGAGTGAAAACATAATTTGTAAGAGTCCTTCCTATCATCTCCAATCGCTTAATGTTAGAGGCGATGACGGCTTGTGGACAAGACAACAAGGATTCAGAGAAGATGATTTTGTTATGTTCAAACAAGAAAGAAGTATTATTAAGTATTCATTTAAGATGAGATTTGTTGATTGATGACTTGAAACACAAATGACAAGTAAATTTGAGTTTTGTCAACTATCTTATTTGACTTGATTAAGTAGCATTAGTCTGAACAAATTTTTCATGTGAAGCATAACATAGCTGGTGAGGCCTGAATGTCTTAGCTTGCCCATTTAAAGGCATGCCTAAGTGTTGTTTGATGTGTGTGAGAATGAGAGGGGATTAGAAAGAGATAGTTAAGCTAAAAAATTGTATGCTCTCTCTTCTCCTTCTTTGGGAGAAATCTAAATTCTCAACTAGGTTTTGTGAGATTGGGTTTGGAAGATTTGAGGGAAACTCCATTCTAATCTTCTTTTGTGATAATGGATTTCTTTACTTCACGTGGACAAAGCTAAGAACCATACAAATTCTTTTTTCAGTCCTTTTATCTTTTCTAGCTGAATTTTGTTATATTACTCTATTTTGTATTGCCATCTATTATGTTGTAAAAGCACGCTACTATAACAGATACCATCTTAATGCCCCTGCATTGTTTCAAACAACAGTAAGTATGATAGGGGTTGAGGGATATATTTTCATGATCTTAAAACTAGAAAGTACATTGCCAAGTGTAGTATTCTATATAATACAAATGTATATAAAGCTCTCCATAGCATGAAACAAGATAGATTGGTGTTAAAATCTTGGTATGAAAGTTGCGATATAACTCGGCTTTAAGGTAGGAAGAGCTACTCATATCAGAACTCGACGTTGTCAATAATTCATTACTCACTGGTTGTCAATAATTATATCTGAACATTTGTAGACCATAAGAAATGTTAGAGAAGTGAGGGAGAGAATCTGCCTGAAGTTTGAAACAAATCTGAACACTGTAGAACACAATACCACGCAAGGTTTTCTATCAGCCTCCATCAAAAACTTCCCAATAAATCAATTATATGATACTAAAAATCATGATTCTAGAAACTCCCAACACAAAATTCCATTCTATCATTCAATCTTTATCCAATGTTCGGAATTAAAGTACAATTCAAGAACCGCTAAAGAGAGGAAATCAAGAATTAAACTTTTTTTCATTTAGCCGCAAGGAGGAAGGGGAAGAGATCACCTGAGTAGCGAAGCTTTCTGGCTTGGGGGAGCATGCGAACTTGAAGGAGGTAGCAGAGACGGCCGCCATTAGAATCTAATAAAAGAGCAGAGGGTGGAGAAGAAAAAAACCTAACTGTTTGAATTTGGGAAGGGGATAAGAGAGAGACGTCTGCTACGTTTGAAGTGGGAGTGGCGGCTGTTTGTGGCTCTCAATCTCGGGACAGAGGAGCTCTTATCTATTATCTATTATCTGCTAGTTTAACGCCTATGTCGGTGGAAAATGGACCGAACGATTAGGAGGAGGAGAGAAAGAAGAAGAAAGAGAAACAGTAGTTAGAGTTGAAAGAGGAAGAAGAAGGAGAAGACGAAGGATTGCTGAAGTTTTTATATGAATTACAGGAAAAAACTTTTCTTCCAGTCAGTTTTGATTAATTAACACTTCCGATGGATCCGAGTGACGAAAAAAAGAGGAGAGAAGAAAGGAGTGAGAGAGCAGCAAGGAGGGAGGAGGCAGGGAGACGGAGAGAGAGAAGAGAGGAGAGAGCAGCAAGGAGGGGAGGAGGCAGGGAGATGAGAGAAGAGAGGGCCGCTCAGTTTTCTCTGGGCTCTCTCTTGGGGGACAGACAGACAAAATTCAAGAAAGAGTCATGGGTGAAATCTCAGTTCGCTTGGTTTTTTAGTAGAGTTTGGGTTCTAACTTACATGATCAACTTTGTTAATTCAATTTGAGGAACCGAATTGTGTTATTATTTTATTAATGAAGCAATGCTCGAGAATTTATATCGGCTTTCCAAAATAAGACTACTTCTAAGCATAACATCATGTGTTTGAATGATTAAAAAAAATGAAAGGAAGACGAAAATTATGAAATGTCATCTAAAAAAAGAAAAGTCACTGTAACACATGGTAAAACTTCTTCGTAGTGATAAAAATCTAAGGTAATCCTATTGCACCATACAATATTCTAAAAAAAGTAAAAAAGAAAGAAAGAAATTGGCATAAATACGGCATACAGACTGATTAACGAAAGTGTGCAAATGTCATTGAAATTAAACGAGCATGATGAGGATGGGATTTGAAATAGGAGAGCGGTTAGCTCCAATGCATGAAGGGTCGTGATGGTCCTTCGCACTGTGGGCCGTCCATCACAGCTGATGAACGACTCAGAGTGAGAGAGAGAAAAGAAAATGTGTTTTGTGCTGTTTTGTGGGCACAAAACATGGAGTATGGGAGAGAAAAAAGAAAACTTGTTTTTATTGGCAACACGTTTTCTTTTCTCTCTCCCTCGCTCCGAGTCATCCATCAGCTGTGATGGACCGGCGACAACGCGAAGGACCTTACGATGGTCCTTCGCGCGTTGGAACCAACCCGAACCCTCGAAATAGATGTGTCAAGAGTAGATTCCCGTCGCTCTCCCAGAGCAGAAGAGTCGAGAGCAAAATCATGGATGAGTGGCGCCATCGAAGTTGGAAGATGGAGATGCAGCAGAGCCCGAGACTGAGGAGTCATGGTTGAAATCCTGGATGGATAGAGCTGTCAAAATTGAAGGAGCGGCGACGCACGAGAGCCCAAAAATAGTAAATGTCAAGGCAGAATCGTGGGTGGATGACATTGTTGGAGTTGACCAGGACAACGCAATAGAGACATTGTTGGAGGTGAATCTATTGCCAGGAGATGAGGTGAGTTAGCAGGAGGCAGTCGAGGACGGGAGGCCGTTCAGGATCAGAGACAGGACCTATGTTTGGGCTAGGATTGATCCTCTTATAATATTATAAGAGGTCTAAGGAATGTAAAGCATTGTCCTCTTAAAACTCGACATCTTATCCACGTATCAAAACAGAATTGGTCCTCTTATAATGTGTGTGGCTCACACACATGATCCGAACCCCAGGACCTAGGTTGCATATTTAGTTTTTTAAAGTTATATTAAATATCATTGACGCACAATCTTGGGTATACAACCCGCTTCATTTTAAATGGTGTTTTTTTTAGCGCAAATATTAGTAAAATTCTTTTGCAAAATATTAGAATATTGATTTTGCATGTACACAATATAACACAAGAATTATCTTTTAAGATATATACCAAATTATTATAATATTTTCGATACATGCTTCGTATTGCATATTGTAAGTATTAGGCATAAAAATGTGCTTTAATATATTGAACAGCTCAAAAAACGAGAGAGAGAGAGAGAGAGAGAGAGAGAGAGAGAGAGAGAGAGAGAGATAGATAGGCATGATGTAATATAAAGATATGATAATGTGTACATCTTAGAACATGAATATGATAATGTGCGGTAAGATCGTGAAAAAAAATCAGGATGTTAGAGTTTTAAGCCGCCTCCTTATATTACAATCTAAGAAAACCTACTAAGGAACACTTTTATATATATATATATATATAGAGATAGACTTGTATCCTTTCAAAAGGATTTGATCACGGATCCTTCCCACTCAAATTCAACCCTCCAACACTCGAATACAATCCACTCCGTTGAAGTTGATCTATACTATTTCAAGTATCTATAAACTTAAAATCAAGTGTTTTTAAATATTTTTTTGCCCATCCATCAAGTAGGAAAAACGGACGGCCTAAATAGTGAGTTGGTTAGTTTAACGGTGTAGAACATTTGAAATCTAACAAAAATTAGTTTATAGGGTTTTTAAATGTTTAGATCATAATGAAATGGCCGGATCGAGAATTTGTATGTCTAAAGACATAGATCTAACCAACTCACTACTTTCGGCCGTCCATTTTGCGTCGCTTGATGGATGGGCAAAAAGTATTTAAAACACACTTGATTTTTGATTTATAGATACTTGAAATAGTATAGATCAACTTCAACGGAGTGGATCTTGTATTCGAATGTTGGAGGGTTGAATTTGAGTGGGAAGGATCCGGGTTCAATCCTTTTGAAAGGATACAAGTCTATCTCTATATATATATATATATTATATATATATAAACAAAGTGCTATTTTCCCTCCATTTTGACTATACAATTGACGTCACGTGCTGAAGTAGTATCTCTATATACGAGACATTTGTTTAATCTTTGTACATTTCTTTCTAAGGTTAGGGGCTATTTGGTTGTAAAAAAATCGGGTGAAGAATTCTGAAATCACGAGGAGTTCTCATGTGATTTAAAATTCAAAAAGTGACTCTGTAAAAAGTCAAAAGTGGGAAATAGCGAGGGCTCACAGGTTATACACAATTCAGTCTCCTGCGATTTCGCTTGGGAGGGCAATAGATCGTTTGGAAACCCTATATTGTGAGGTCCACGGTCAAGTTTTCTCCTAGAAAGTTTCATTTGCTGGGCTAATTGAAAATGTTCTCAAAAAAATTTCTGCACCAACAGTAGCAAGGTTCTGGACAATTTCATGTGGGACCGACCTTAACATAGGTGTCATACGCTGCCACATCTAGTTGGTATCATTTCGGGTCTCCTTACGATCTCCCTAGCCCTGCTCAATTCGGATGTTATTTAAGGGCCTGTTTGGTTAAAGGTAAAAGTGAGAAAGTAAGGAAGTGAGGAAATGGTAATAGTTCTCTTTGGAACTTGGGAATTGGTTAGTAAGTTTTTTGGTGTTTGGATGTTGTTGGAAAGTGTGGTTTGGAAAATGTTACGTTTTTTCCGGTATTTGGATGTAATATGAAAGTGGAAGTAAAAAAGTTGACTACAAAGTTGACCGCAAAATAATATTAAAATAAAATTAATCAAGAAAAATAAAAAAATGGACTGTAATTAAAATGCAAATGGATGTATATAATAAAAAAATAACTGTTTTGTGCTACAACTTATTACAAATGAGATTTATATGACCACAAAATTAACTGTAACACTTTGAAAGTGAGGAAATGATTGTGTAAAAGAGAAAAGAGAAAAAAAAAAAAAAGTTTTTTTATTTTTCTTTTTACGGTATTTGGATAGCTAGGAAAAATGAGCAATTATTTTTTCTATTTTCATACTTTCGTCCACTTCTTTGCAACCAAACATGCCCTATAATTTGTTCAAGATCTTGGCGAGGGAAATGAAAAAAGAAAAAGAAAAAGAAAATGAAATTTTCAAGTAAGCTATTTTCTCTCTCCTTCAATCTCGTTCTTCTCTCCCGACAAGGGACGTCCTAAGTCCAAATGGCTTCCCTCTAAATCCTCCAAAAATGATTAAAACACAATAAAGGTGTCACCTTTTTTCCCCTCGTTCATGCTCCGCTCATTTCAATCATGATCAAATTTCCCAAATTCAGTAGACCCAAATGGCTAAATTTCGCTCTTACCCATTAACCCAATCCTTATATTTACTCCCGTGGTTTTAATTTCCCTGCACATGCTACTGCATTATCTACAGAAGACAAGAGCTTGGCCAGCCCTCCGGAAAAATTCGATTCTTATGCTTATGCCGATGCCTTGAGGTCCCCGCATTGTCGGCCGCAATCTAGACGAAGAAGCAGTTCGCCGCCATGCAGTGAAGAGAGGTGGATGCCTGGATTTGTTCTGTAGAAACATTCTCCTTGATATGTATGTTAAATTTGATCTGATTATGGAGGCATATAACTTGTTCGAGGAAATGCCCGAGAGAAATATGGTTTCTTTTGTCACCTTAATTCAGGGCCTTGCCAAGTGTGATGAACTGTTTGAGGCAGTCCAGTTTCTTCGCAGGCATCATAGAGAAGGACACGAGCTTAATCAATTTGTGTTCACCACGGCTTTGAAGCTATTTGTGCAAATGGACTGGCCTGAACTGGGTGAATATATGCATGCTTGCATTTTCAAGCTTGGACTTGACTCGAATGCTTTTGTTGGCTCTGTTCTGATTGATACTTATTCACGTTGTGGGTCTGTTTCGGGTGCCAGATTGGTGTTTGATGGGATTGTGGGAAAGGATATTGTTGTTTTGACAGGGATGGTTTCTTGCTTTTCTGAAAATGATTGTCCCGAGGAGGCTTTGCAACTGTTCTCTGAAATGCTGATGGCTGGTTTGAGGACTAACCACTTCACATTTACTAGTTTGCTCAAGGCCTCTGTTTCTCTCGGATCACTTGAATTAGGGAGGAGCATTCATGGCTTGTCGATCAAAACCCAATATGAATCAGACCCTTATGTAGGTGCAGCTCTTCTTGATATGTATGCAAAATGCGGGGACATTAAAGATGCCCGCTCGGCTTTTGAGATGGTTCCCTCATGCAACGTGATTCTTTGGAGCTCTATGATCTCCCGATATGCACAAAACAATCTAAACATGGAAGCACTGCGGCTGTTTAATCAAATGATGCGAACATCAGTAGTTCCTAATGAATACAGCTTTTCCAGCGCTCTGAAAGCTTGTGCAGATATGGGGTGCTTGGCATTGGGCAAGCAAGTTCATGGTCATGTTGTGGCAATGGGTCTTGACTCGGAGACTTTCATTGCAAATGCACTTATTGATGTCTATGCTAAGTGCGGAAACATGGAGGCATCAATGGTGATTTTCTCCAGATTGATCCATAGAAATGATGTGGCTTGGAACACAATGATTGTTGGTTATGTGAACTTAGGTTTTGGAGAAGATGCTTTGAGACTTTTTCGCCGAATGAGGGTTGCTGCAGTACCTGGATCTCAAGTCACCTACTCTAGTGCACTCAAGGCTTGTGCAAGCTTGGCAGCCATTGAGCCTGCAAGTCAACTTCACTCTTTGATTGCTAAAACGCCATTTATCCATAATAATGTTGTTGGCAATTCTTTAATTGATTCATATGCCAAGTGTGGGAGCATTGGAGATGCTCGTAAGGTCTTTGACATGATGGATTACCATGATGTAATATCATGGAATGCTCTAATATCAGGGCATGCTATCCACGGTCTAGGTGCAGATGTTTTGGGTCTTTTCAGCTTGATGAGGGAAGCTGGAGTTGAGGCCAATGATATGACTTTTATTGGCGTCCTTTCAGCTTGTAGCAATATAGGTTTAGTGGAAGAAGGCCAAGCTTACTTTGATTCTATGATACAGGATTATGGTATTAAACCACACATGGAGCACTACACTTGCATGGTTAGGCTTCTAGGGCGTTCAGGTCGTCTTGATGAGGCCATGAAATTTATTCAGCAAATCCCTACCAAATCTGGTGTGATGGTTTGGCGTGCATTACTCAATGCTTGTTTAATCCACAAGAATGTTGAACTAGGAAAGATTTGTGCAGAGAGGGTGCTTGAGATGGAGCCAGAGGATGACATCACACTCGTATTATTGTCAAATATGTATGCCAGGGCAGGGATATGGGACAACGTGGCCCTCACCAGAAAGTTAATCAGAAACAAAGGAATAAAGAAGGAACCTGGCCTTAGTTGGATTGAGATCCAGGGCGAAACACATTCTTTTATGGTGGGAGATGCATCACACCAGATATGAGGGTTATCAATGCAATGTTGGAATGGTTGAACAATAAAATAAAGAAAGCGGGCTATGTTCCTGATAGCAGTGTAGTTTTGCATGATATTGGTGAGGAAGAAAAGGAGCGCTTAGTATGGCTACATAGCGAGAGGTTGGCCTTAGCCTATGGCCTTGTAAAGATACCATTGGGACGCCCTATACGCATAATTAAGAATCTTTGTTTCTGCTCAGATTGTCATGCTGCATTCATGTTGATATCAAAGGTTGTTCAGCGTGAAATCATTGTGAGAGATATGAACCGATTTCATCATTTTGAGCATGGAATTTGTTCTTGTAAAGATTACTGGTGATGATTTATGTGTAAAGGAACAGGATATTGTTCATAGCAACAGGGAACCCATCTAAACCAAAGGTTCTGGCCTATGGATGGCCAGAAAATCGGCCTACTTAGACCAACAGGCTAATCCCGAATCACCTCTCAGTTATGTAACGCAACGATTACAGGTATTATCCGATCTATCTGATCATCTTGAACAGGACTGCCTTCTAATTTAGTTCGTGATTGAATATATTTGGTATATATTACAGCATTGTGTCAAATTTTGTATAATCTGATCATTTTAATAATAATTTTCATTGAAATATGTGTTACACACTTACACCTGAGGATAGTGTTACTCATACTTTCTGGATCTATTTGTGGTGTGTTGTGTGTGTGTGTGTGTGTGTGTGTGTTGTCATATATAAATGTTATTTCTATGCTGATTAGGTTTTCATTATCTGCATGTATTTTCCTTATATAGGTGCATCCTCACTTCCAAATTATGTGTGATTCATTTTACATCCATTGCATGATCATGATTACCTTTTTAACAGTAAATTGGTGAATAATTTATACCAGTCATTTGATAAAATGTAATATCGATGTTCACTTGTACCTATTCATTTTCATCTCCTACATGTTATTTCCTGCACTCTTTAGCCTGATTTGTTATAACTTAGAGACTTCTCTGACGGGGAAATCGAATGACTCAGATTTAGTAGGATTTAAGATTTTATTTAATTTAAATTTGAGTAGATTTGGTTGAGATTTAGGATTAATTTGAATTACATTTAATTAGTTTGATTTTATCAATAATACACATATGGTGCACATATTGTAGACTACATATATTCAGATATTGAACTTTGAAAAAAAGATGATTTGATTAAAAAACTGCTTCATGTGAAATTTTGTGTTGTTTTGATTTAATCTCGATGATTGATTCGAATCAGACAGTGAAGCCAAGATCTGGGTTGCAATTCGTGATCATACCTTTCCTTCCTCTCTTGTTCTTCTCCAAATCCTGTTCTTCCTCAATTCACCAAACCCCATCACAAACATTAATTTTTCATCTCATCCCACATCAATTTTGGTATCTGAGCTAAAATCCTGCTTGTTTTTTCCTCCTAAAAATCTCTCCTCCCTTCACAAAAATCCGAGTCTCTTCCTCTACAAAAAAATCTTAGATCTCTCTAGTTGCGAAAAAGAAAAGAGAAAAAATTTCAAAAAATCGGCCGAAAATCCCATTGCTTACTGTTCTTCATCCCACCCCTCACAAAACTCTAACCCACCCCGCCGCCTCCTTAACCTCGCAAATCGCCCACTTCGCCGCCACCCCATATTTTACGACAACTTCTTCACCGCGCAGCTCCCCTCTGCCACCATTCCACCGTCGTTT